>JARYHS010001938.1:0-39565 GCA_031002005.1 Vandiemenella viatica | reverse complement strand
CAGGACAATTATTAAACTTGATTGTTTACTGAGAAATGAATTTATGAGTATTTTCCAGTGCTCTTTCCACACGGTTGCCATTTCTCCACACCATTTATCATTACACCTTGGAGAATGAATCATACAATGAAGAGGGTATATCTTTTGCCACTAGTGACATACAGTAGTAATAATAATAATTATTATTATTAAAAGTTTTTGAAACAAAGACTCAGAAACAAGAGTGCAAAAAAACAAGAAGCAACAAATTCCAAATTTAATACATAAGAATATGTGAAGGTGAATCTGACAGTGGAAGAAAGACTTAACAATGCAAGGTTAAAGTTATGAAGACCAATGTGAAAGGAGAAAAATGATTCAAAATTTGCTGGCTGGCATGTTGGAAGGATACAAAGATTATGATGTGATTAAAAGTATGATTATTGAGCTTTACTGATTCCTTTTTTTTAATTAAATTTCTTTTACATATTGTATTATGTGTAGGAATAGGCCTATAATTTTTCTGTTGATTATTAACATAATTTGCAGTGTAAAATTTTGAAAAGTTATCTTCGTTTCCTATTACTGCTTTGTTAACATTTTATCAACTTGTATGTTAATTGTATGCATGTGAGAGGCAACTGGAGTTGCATTTAAAATAATACCAGATAATTTATAATAACAACGATTTCTACCTTTCAGTTTATCATTAATAATTTCAATATTTAGTCCCTCAAGTTATGTGTTGTTTACTGTTTTCATCAACAGAGGGTGTTAACAACAGAATTTATACATGCCTCGAAGATTAATGATGTCGAAAGTTTGAAGAAGCAAGGTTTTGATCTTGCTGACATAGACATTAAACTGTTCAAGGCATTTTCTGAACAAATCTTTCACACTGGATTTGTTCATGCAGATCCTCACCCAGGAAACGGTAAGGCTATTTTTTAAATTATTTGTTCAAATATGTTAGTTATTTTATAAAAAATAGAAGTAAGAAAAAGGAATCAAATATGGAAGAGAATACACCCAAAATGAATTGTCTAATCAACAATTCTTGTTTTCAATTTGCTTCCACATAATTTAAAAAAATTTAGTCTATCTGCAGTTTTTACCCTGTCGGTGTAAGTCTTAAGATGCAGGGAGTTTGACAGGAAAAAAAGAGGAGTTGATAAACAAATATTGAGGTAAATAAGGAAAGGAAAAGAAACCATTGCTTATCACAGATGATGGTAAGACAGCACAAAAACTGAAAAACACCACAGATATGGAATGATAATGTGATTTTCAGACATGAACCTTTCTTCATCAGGAGAACATGTAGTGCTCAGGATGAAAGTCAAATGGCAACTCTAGGTTATAGTTTCCTATTTATAAATGCATTCTTCAGAATTTATGTAAAACGAAACTCAATATAATTAATGTGAACTTTGAACATACCAGTAAGAAGACATTAAAATATCCTTGAATCAAAACATTAAATTCAGTACACCAGAAAATATATATTTTATTTAAGTATTCATAATTGATTAGCTGGAGACAAGGGTTGGAATAAGCATATATCAAACTCTGGTATACTTCTGTTTCATGTAGAGGAACTGATTTTTACAAACAATTATTTGATGCCTGAACAATTATCAGGATATGGTATTGTTGTCACCCCTGCTGGTCAGCTGCAACCTAAAGAGGGTGGGAGAGTGAAGAGTGGTCTTTATCCTATTGCTCTCGGGAAAGGAAATGATTACTAAAGCAGTTTTCAATCAGAATTACAAGTCTGATATCGTCTGAAATGGCTTCTTCATGGTTGAAAGTCTCCCACTGGAATCTCTGGTCAGGATTTCAGGAAGAAATCATCATAATGAAAATATAAAAAGAATGGGGAATGTTGAAAGTTTGAATACAGTAGACAGATTTGATAATTTAGAGAGAGAGAGATAGAGATTAACTGGCCTCACCTATATTATGATGGGATTAATGAAGTTATATAGAAGGACATGCAAGGTACCTTCTCTGCAGAATATATGCTCATTGACACACAATTACCAAAGGTGGGATGGATCAGTTACTTCCAATGAGCCCTTTTCTGAAAGAACTATATTCATGGCGATAGAAATTTAAGTATAACATGTGTCGTGGATTAGCAGTAATATTAAGGCCTTGCCTCTGCGAGTACAGCAGCTCAATTACAAATCTGGTCATCCTTAGTTTGGTCTTCCACAGTTTCTTAAAATTACTACAAGAGAACCCAATCATAAAATATGGCTGATTTCCTTCCCATTTCTTGTCAACAACTCCATCCCACCTCTTAGTGGCCCTACTATCAATTAGCTACAAAGCCTTAGCTCAATAACTAACACTACATGAATCATGCCAACTTTATGTGAAAAACAGTGATGAAATAGGGTGAAATATTTCCAAAGTTAATACCCAAAAGGGAACGAAAATCTGATGAGCGTGGAGAATGATTTAGAACTTCAGTCTAGGAGAAAGAAATTGGTGAGAAATGGCCATCCAGAATTGTATATAAAAAAATGAACCTATTGATAAAATGCAGACTACTTATGATTGATACAAGGAGAATTTGAAGTTATGCACATACATATCGGTGAAATTATACTGTGGTTAAACACATTAAGAAGATAGAGATTCATATGATAAGGCATACCCAGAACTGAATATCTACTCACATCACAATCTCATGTGCAGAGGTTGCAGAATGTTGCTTCCTTTATTCTTATGAATTTGAGAGAGAGACAGATAGATAGAGAGAAAATAGTTGAAATGGACAGGCTAAAACATATTTCTAAGTAGAAATTTACAGAGATTATAAATTCAAGACTTGGATTAAATAGTGCAGCAAATTCAGCTGAAGGGAAATAGACAACATTGAACTGGGAAATATCAAGGAAATTAAAGGAACCTTTAATGTATAGAGAAAAGTTAACATCTAGAATATTAGGTTGCAGAGCATATATTTAATTTCATGAATCAGAGGAGATATAATAATAATAATAATAAAAATAGTAGTTCAAAATGAAAATAATTCTATTGGCAGTAATTTAGGAAAGAAATGAAGAACAAATGAAAACCAAGAAAAGCTGACAGCAGGAAATGTATGAAAAGCTAAGATTTATTTATTTATTTTTGTGTGTCCAATGCACCACATTACTTTGTGAACAATAAGTTTGAGAGAATTAAGATAAGAAATGATAGGAAGCAGCGTATGTGCAGCATTGAGGATGATTATAACAAGTATTGGTAAAATGAAAGAAATACAGTAACTGCACATTCATGTGGCCAGCATTGGTGTGATTCGCTCACCAAGTATGCAAACAATAAAAAAATTGAACTGTGGCTGCCTGTTGTGTGAGCTCAGTGACAGGTTCATGAGTAAGGGTATTGCCAAAATATTGTGCTTTTTGTGTTTGCAAAATGTATTTTGTCACTGCTGCCCTCCTTTCTTCAATCTTGGTTAGAGATTGATCTAATTTATCTTTCCTTTCTAAATTAAAAAAAAAAAGTTTATCGGATTACAAACTTTGTACCCTTAAGTCTATACAGCAGTGATGATTTTAGGTATTTAATCTAGAAATATATTTAAGAGAGATGGCAATGGAGATAATTTAGTTATTAGTTTTCTGAATGTGTTTCATTCCTGCACACTGTTATAACTGTATAGTAGGCACTGTGGTATACTATTTTTTATCTTCTTTTTTAGTACTTGTCCGTAAAGGAAAAGATGGAAAAGCACAGCTTGTATTATTAGATCATGGTCTTTATGAAATTTTACCATCAAGTACCAGACAATCATTATGCAAGCTCTGGAAATCAATTGTTATGAATGATCACCCAGGCATGAAACAGTATGCTGCTGAGCTTGGTGTTCAAGGTAACTGTAATTTTATGTCTGATGTGTGTGTTGCAATTAATATTTTACTTATCAGCTTTGAGTAGTACATAATATATTAGGATGTTATTATTCTTCTAGTTATGTTTGTAAATGAGCATGAATTTATCAATATCTTGACAGTGTAGTTATGGTATTAATCTTTATGTGCAGTAATTATTTAGATCAGTAGCTTTTGTGTTTGTATTCCTCGTTTCACTCCCTTCCTCTCCTTGCTGTTTATATATACCTAAAATCTGTGATGAATTGTGCACTTCCTATTGTAAAAAGAGGCACTTCTGTGTCAAAATTTAAACATAAGGAATTGGGTTATTAAAAGGTTCTGCTACTTACCAACTTGCCATTGGCAAAGGCAAAGTGAGAGAGAAACTGAAGTATCTTTTAATGTGTTAAAGAAGGTGTGTGCTAATTTAAGGTGGGAGGCAGGTTATTTCTCTCATCACCACAGGTAGAAAACCATTTTCTGAAACTGGCTTGCGCAGCTTTACTGCCTTTTTGTCTGTTTATGTCCTTTCCCTAATAGATAACTGATCCTTTTCAAATAGATGCGCAGTAATGTTTGATCTAGGAATTTGGGGTCGAAAAACTTGGAATTTTAGCACTGCTACTAGTGATTGTTATACCTTGGTTTCTGAAAATAATCTCAGAAAAAATGTAATAATGTTTCCTTAATGTAAAATACGATGAATTTACTTTCTATTCCCTGCCAGTATGAAGTAGATCTCTCTCTGTTAGTTCTTTGTGGCCTTGTATTATGTTTTCCTTACTCACAAATTTCGAAAACTACTAAAGTTGCATTTGATGAAATCTCTTATTTTGTTTTCTTGAGCCTGTTTCATTTTTCTTGTTTTTATTGTTATCTTCCATTTACTTTACTTTAAAGAGGCAAAGTGCCACATTACTAATTTTAAATTGTTTGTTGAGACATAATGTGTAACAAGAAAGATAAGTTTCTTAATGATGATAGTAATGGAAGAGAAAACAGTTTTACAAAACTATATTAATTTGAGCAAGGATTCAAGACGTAAACCCATCATTTACTAAAATACACAATATGCACATGACTAAACAAATACACTACAAATACACAAAATGAAAGAAACACATAAACATAGTATTTTGTATGACCCCATGCTCACTCATGCGGTTGTAATCTATCATGTTCACCCAAAATGATGTTTGCTTTTCTTATTTTTGTACTCACACCTCTGTTGCCTTCAGTTGTGATAAATGATTCAGATTATCTATCTACATTCTCTTTTACAGTTTGGGAATAGGATTAGATAAAGAGAAAAAAAGTCTCTAAAAATGCTTACACATTTGGTTGTCATCTATCATGTTCGCCCAGAATGATGTTTGTTGTTCTTATTTTTGTAGTCATAACTCTGTTGCCTTCAGTTGTGATAAATGATTCAGATTCTGTATCTATATTCTGTTTTCAAGTTTGGGAATAGGTTATATAAAAAGAAAAGAAAAATCTCTAAAAATTGTATGCAAGCCAAAGTTGAAATAGCCATAACATTTCATCTCAGATTTGTAATGGCTTCAATTATGTTGCCATAGATTATGAAAAAGTCTATTTTTATTTTCTCTGCCTTCCACTTAATAGAAGCTGTGTAAATTTACTCATCATTTTACAGCACCAACCAGTAAACTTATTTGTTTGAAATTATCATGGTCGACCTTATACATATTTCACACTGTGGTCTGAGAAAATAATATAGACATTGCAACCAAAGGGTTTTCTGTATAAGTAATAGTAAATGTCAAATAAAATTATATATTAAACAATAATATCTTGACCGAGCGTGATGGTGTAACGGTTAGCATTCTGGCCTCACATTCGGGAGGACGCCGGTTCGAATCCCCGTCCGGGCATTCAGATTTGGGTTTTCCATGGTTTCTCAAATCACTCCAGGCAAATGCCCGTATGCTTCCTTCAAAAGGCGATGGCCGAATTCCTTCCCAATCCTTGCCCCCCATCCTTTCCCGTCTCTAAAGACCTCGCTGTTAAGAGACGTTGAGCAGTTAAAAAGACAACAAAAATGTAACAGGAAAAAATACCAGTTGATACTAATATGGAAAGGAAAGCTAAAGTTGACCCACAGCTTACCAAAATTGAAGAAATTAGAGCTGTAAAAACAAAAAATGCTACTCATACACAAAAGTAGTAAGTGATGGTTCAACTTTATTTTTTCTTCCTATATTAACATGTTCACAGTATATCGCTATCTGTTGTCATGCAATAGGTGCAGTCTGGATTTTAAAACAGAGGAAATTTATATAACCACAATAGTTTAAATATGGTTACATGACGGATACAATAAGTGAATTTGGGTCCATGTTGTTGGCACCTGAGTTGAAATGCTCATTGAAATTCACAAGATTCAAGAGCCACATTTATCAGTGATTAAACAGTTGTGTATGCCTATAAAATGCCAGTCTTGGTCATGCTGTTCTGTCATGCAGTGACGTCACTCTATGTTGACACGCTATGATGTCACACGTTTTGTCTTTGCTGCTTAACTTACAATGACCATAGAGGTTCAAGGTTATGCACACTATTTAATAACAGTTCTATTTAGGTATGCATTCACAAGTAAATGAGCTGCCAGCATACTAAACATAAACTAAGTATTTTGTAAAAATTGACATATTAATTATTAGTTGCTTTTTCTTAATTAAAATTCATTCAATGTGAATTTTTCTTACACTCTTTGCAAAGCAATACTGTTGTTGCAGTAAGCTAAGAAATATCTACATTACAACATTTTCAAGATTATGAGCAGTATTTGATGAAAATTGTATTAATTTATGGAAGAAACGAATTGCTAAAATACTGTGTTCTACATGTCATTTTTGATGGACTTAAAGTTATATATATTCGATGTAGATACTTTAAGTCACTGTTGTAATATACTTGAAGAAATTATTAACTCATTAAGTTTTGCCGAAAAACTGAAATAAAAGTATGTACTGCATTTAAATTAATATATTAATTATTAGTTGCTTTTATTACTGATGTCACTATTTCAGACACACAAAAACATTTCCAGTGGGTCAAATTTAGATCGCAATACAATGAATGTATTCGTTCACGGGTAACAGAAGCTATGAATTTTGAACAGCAATATTAGTTGAAGTTGTGGTTATGTTGAAATGCAGACATGACCAGAATGACAACTGACACAATTTTTTACAGAATAATTCATAATGAATTTAGTTTTATACATAATTTAAGCTGCTTTCATATGCACTGAGTTACTGAAGTTATTATTTCATAGGAATGCAAGTTTTTCCATATTTATAATGCTGAATGAAACCAATATCACGCGATAAAAGTTTTAGCATTTCTAATTTATTTTTAATTTCATTGTTTCCCTAATTCTGACATTATTAATTCAGTAGTAGTTCCATCAGTATTGCTGTGTAAACTATAACCAAAATATGTACAAATTACAAAATAAGGTTATGAGCATTACGTAACAACAATTATATCTATTTAGGCAACTAGAAAGAAATGAATTGCCAGAACATTACTTTCATTTGTCATTTTTTACAGACTTATGCCTAGTTCGGACTAGACTATTAATTAAGTCAAGTCGCGGGTATTTTACTAGCTAAAATAACTGTTACCACCCAAAAATCATTTGCACTACTGTCAAGTACAGCACATAAGTTTAGTGGTAGGTATTTCAGGCTACAACGCAATAAAGTGAATAAGCTGATAAAGCTTATTGCAGTGGGTATTTTAGAAGAGGTTGAGGAAGAAATTTGTGTGATAAAAAATAAAGAATGGCTACAAAAATGGATTAGTAAGAGAGGAAAGTAGGAGCTACAAATTGTCTTCTGAAGTAATTAGCGTTAAAAGATCCCAAAAAATACTTGGATAGTTTGAGAAACTCCGGAAGTAATGTAAATTTTCTTTTAATGAAAATGCAGTTGCAGATTCAGCGTAAAGATACCATTTAAGAAGTTTAATTCGGATAATTACAAAATTACAGGCAGTTCTCTACTTCCTTGCGATTGGATGTAGTTTAAGGACACCCACACATATACCTTATTTCTATACAGAAAATCAACTATTCTAGAATTCATCGCAGATGTCTGTAAAGCAATCTATACTACATTAAAGGGATTGAAGTAACATATTGTAGGGATGCATCCAATAAACTGCACCATTTTACTGATGGAATTTAAACCGTGTCAATCCCTGTGCCTGAATGTTTTGACTCCTTTATTCTATTTTAACTCCTGCAGAAAGGTCGATATATATTTTTTTTTTTTTTACCACGTTAGGTAATACTTCTAATAACAATAGAAACAATATGATTGTATTGTATAACATAGGTGCTATTTTAATAAAATAATCAATAAAAGTTTACATTAACCTGATGTTTTTAATTTTCAATTTAATTTCCTTCTTACTAAGCCCAGGCATGATCATTGTATTTTCCAAATCCATGTATGCAGATTGCTTCATTTGTTTGTTTTTACGATGTGGGGACTTAATATTCGACAAGCACTCATGTTCTACATATGTAGAAACACTTTTTAAAGTTGTTTCTTCGCTTCCGTGAAACGACATTTTTGCGGCAGCAAATGAACTCGACTTAAACGACAGGTTCAGACTTGTTTAGGCAATAACCAGTGAGCAGTGATGCATGGTGGGGGGTGCTACTCGTCTCATATACTAGAACAAAATGGATCGACTTGTCTTAATTACTAGCTAAATTGCTCGACTAAATTTCTGTTGTTCGGACACGTTTAGTTACTAAATTACTCGGTGCTTGACTAAGTTACTAGCCTAGTGCGAACCAGCATTTAGAGGCTATTGTTCAATGTAATGTAGGACTTCATGTCAAAGGGATTTAAGGAAGTGGAAACGGAATTCTGATCATGATTAATTATATACTCTTTATAATCGGATATAGTTGTAACTGTGTACATCATTTGGTATTTATACATACTGATTATGAAAGGTTCCTTATAGAAATTGTATTTCCGAACCACTTCTCAAAGATTCTTGGTTAGATGTGTATTCTGTAGCTAAAAATTTAAGAGTACTTAACTTGACACTTCCTTGCGTGCCAGGTGATTCTATGGTCTTAGTGTTGGTAATTATGATTATTTTAGAATCATATCTTACCATTCTCATTTTGCTTTCCAAAATTACTTAAGATAAATCTTTGAATGATGGAGTTTTCCTTTAATAGATTAAATGATACTGCAGTAAGAAATTCATCCTTAACCGTTGGTACTAATAACCCCAGTGCCAGCAATTTGCAAACCTCAATGCTGTTTGAACGATTCAAGGAGAATAATGGCAATGAGTTCCCTTACTAACACTCTTAGAAGGGAAATACAATTCAAAAAGAAATCAAACTGTATTGTTGTGCTCACTATGATACAGGGGTTAATGACTGCAACAACCCTTTAAGGATGTAACAGTGTTTATTTCATATCCCTGCTTCATTTCAATTAAAAAAATGTTAAAAGTTTTTACATACAATCAATAGAAGTGATTAATGAAATAAATCTCTTGATTTTAGTTTTGTGAATGTGGTAACTGCCTTGTTATTTTTACCCCCATTGTTGCAAGAATAAATCAAAATATACTGTTACAGCTTTGGTTCTCCAATTTCTTAAATTGCTTAAGATAATTTATGCAGTTTTGTAATATTTTTCAGTTAAAATCAGTATTAATATTAATTAAAATAACCTTGAAATGATGGAATACAGCACAGTGCTTGGAGAACTATCCAAAATTTAAAAACCAACTTATATGTACAAAGGTGATGTCAGGTATAATTTGTTATCCCTTGCAGATAATTACCGTCTATTCTGTATTGCGGTGGCACAACGTCCAGTTTCCGCTCCAGCAAATAAAGAAAAGGATGTATTTTCTTTATTTTATGATAAACGTGGTCGCCAGTATTCAACCAAAATGTTTTACCAACTTTCTAAAGAGACAGAGAGAGAATCCGACAAGAGGTTCGAATTATTGAAGATCACATGTTGACAATTTTTAGAAATATTCCGAGTAAAGTTATATTGATTCTTAGGTATGGTATTTTTTCAAATATAATTTCTTGTGATAGTTAATAAATGTTGAATTTACTCTGTATATTTGATCAAGATGGTGAGGTACAACATAAAGCTTAATGCATGAGACTCCTAAGCTGAGAAGGTATGATTTAAATTAACAAATAGCTTTTTTGTAACCTGTTTCGTTGCTTAAGTAGCACTCTTTGTATTTCTCATGTTCGTGGATTGCACTTTCATAACAATTTGACAAGTTATCTAGTGTGTTTACATCAATATCATATCCAGTGTTCATTTGCCCATTCCTATGTTTTTTTTTGTTTGTTTTTTTACGTTTTTTGAATTTTGCAGCCATCTCATATTGCTGACTTTTTCGGCTGTGTACTGTCTTACAACTACAACTAAAAAAATATTGCTGAAAATGGCCATTTTTTACCAGCAGTCATAAGGCAATGGTTTTGGAAATTAATTGTATATATACTGGGGGTATAAAAATTGTCACATCAGGAAAGAAACACCAAATGGAATGAACTTTGGCACAGCTAATGGGAACAGTGGTTCAAGTAGCCAGTTAAAGTATCAAAAACTGGATGAGAAAATTGTTAATAATGTTCAGTTTTGTCCATTGCTAAGAAGTTTGAGAAGAAACAAGCAATTGGTTGAAAAACTGTGTAAACTAACTGGATGTTGTAGACAATATTCTCAATTACAATTAATCAGCTTTAAATTATTTATTCTGGCAGTTTATAAGTACCTTTAATTCCCCTGTTGCATCAACAATAGTATGGATACATGTGGCAATATGGTCTAGCAAAGATTCAGAGTGATGTCTACTGTTATCGTGTGGAAGACCGTCCAGTAGCTGCAGATCTTTAAAACCAGTTGATATTGGAGATTTCTGCCCCAGTAAGTCTCATATATCTTACCTAGGTGACAAGATTGGAGATGAAGCAGGTCAAGTCTATGTGTTGACAGCAGGAAGAGAGTATTTAAAGAAATGTGATATATGAGGACATGTATTAGATTGTGGGAAAATAGCCCAAGAGTTAATTTAATTTAATTTACACGAAAGAAAGCACACAAGATTGCAATCTCTTGAACAAATTGCTCTGCCATCAGTGTTTCCTGATAACTACCAATGAATACTGAGACTCATACATCATTGCTGGAGGGACAAGATTATTAATGAGGAAATTTTTGAGAAGGCAGGAGAGTATATCTCAATATGGAAGAGTATAAAAACACAGAGGACAATCTGAATTGGACATAACTTAAGTCATGAGAGCTTAGTAAAAACAATAATGGAGGGAATGATAGAAGGAAAGAGATATCGAGGAAGACCATGTTTAAAATACATTCAGCAGATAATGGAAACGTCACATCGAGCTTTGAATATCATTCAGGTTCATGCACCAACAGCTGACAAAGATGATGAAGAAAAAGAATCCTTCTATAACACCTTGGATGAAGCAATGAAACTTACAAAAACAGGGGAGATAACACTGGTCATGGGTGATTTTAACTAAAAAATTGGCAATGGTGTTGAAGGTAATACTGTAGGGAGCTATGGTCTTGGTGAACGCAACACAAGAGGAGACAGACTGGTACAATTATGTATGGAACATGAAGTTTTTATTTCTAATACATTTTTCAAACTTTATCCTAGGAGGCTATATACATGGACGTCACCCGCTGATAGTGAAGAAAATACAGTAAGAAATCAGATCGATTTTATTCTGGTGAAACAAGAGCTAAGAAAATATGTAAAATCCGTGAAAACCTATCCTGGTGCTGATGTTAATAGTGACCACAACCCAGTAGTAATGGACTTTAAAATGCAGCACTTTATAAATACAAGAAAGGACGTCAAGATATCAAGACGCATAATGTAAGAAGATTAGAAATTCCTGAGGTGAGAACTAATGTTGGCACTGCTCTGGAGGAAAAAATGAAAGTTATAGTAGATACTTGTCCTACAGAAGTAGACTATACCTGGAACTTCCAAAAGATAGCATTACTCAAGTACAGGAAAATAACATTGGATACATTACTAACAACAAAAGGCAGCTCTGGATGACTGATGAAATACTGGAACTTATGAATGAAAGAAGGAAATATAAAACCAAGGATCCCATAAAATACAAAAACCTGCACAAAGCCATACGCAGAAAATGCAGAGAAGCAAGGGAAACATGGATGTCTAGCAAATGTAAAGAAATTGAAACACTCCAGGAGAAACACGATCACTTCAACTTATACAAAAAGGTAAAAGAAGTGGCGCAGACAAATACTGAGGAATGCGAACAATGAAATTATCCTGGGAGTTGAAGGAAAACTTAAAAGATGAAAGGAATGTATCGAACTTCTCTTTGCAGATGACAGAGATGATCCTCCTCCATCAGACAAAAGAATCAATGAAGTCAGTCCAGAAACCACAAAGAGTGAAGTAGTACATGCCATTAAACTTCAGAAGAATAGTAAAGCTACAGGTCCTGATGGAGTTTACTCTGAAATTATTAAAGTTATAGCTGAGCAGGATTCAAATGGTCTCAGCCTCCTAACATCATTGTTCAATGTTAATTATGCATCAGGAAAGATACCTTATGACTGGCTGAGATCAACTTTCATACCACTGCCGAAGAAGATCAACTCCTCACAATGTGATGACTATCGCATGATCACTCTGATGTCGCATGTGCTGAAAATATTTCTGCGAATCATACACATCCGTATTTGCAAGAAGTGTGAATCTCATATGGGTGAGACCCAGTTTAGCTTCCGAAATGGGGTTGGCACACATGAAGTACTCTTTTCCTTAAATGTATTTGTGCAGAGGTGCAGGGACTTGAATGTTGGTGTATATGCCTGTTTCATAGACTATAAAAAAGCCTTCGACTGCATGAGGCACGATAAGATGATAAAGATTTTGAAATCAACTGGTATTGATCAAAACGATTTACGCATTGTCAGCATGCTGTATTGGAATCAGACTGCAGATGCCAAATTGACCAAGGAACATCAGAAGTGACTGCAATAAGGAAAGGTGTTCGCCAGGGCTGTGTACTATCACCTCTCTTGTTCAACATTTATTCTGAGGTAATTTTCAGGGAAGTGTTGGAGAACGAAAACAGTGGGATCACAATAAACGGAAAAAGTGATCAATAATATTAGGTATGCAGATGACACTGTTGTAATAGCCAGTGATTTACCTACACTCCAATACATAATAGACAATTTAGTTCAGCGCAGTGAAGAGTTTGGTCTGCTTGTCAACCCTTCAAAGACAAACGTTGTAGCTTTCTCTAAGAGAAAAATCCAGGCAACCATATCAATAAAAGGCAATAATATCAAGCAAGTATCCTCCTTCAAATATTTAGGCACTGTGGTGGACGAACAGTGTGACTACAAGAAAGAAATCAAATCGAGGATATAACAGGCAAGGAGACAATTTATTAGCATGAACAAATTTTTCATAAGATCGGACTTCAGTCTGCAATTGAGAATGCGAATGATTCGTTGCCACGTGTTCTCCATTTTTCTTTATGGTTGTGAAAGCTAGACCTTAGACCAAAATCTAGAGAAAAAGATTGAATCTTTTGAAATCTTTTGTATCGTCATCTCTTACGCATATCTTGGGTGCTGAAAGTCTCAAACGAAGAAGTACTTCGATGGGGAAACAAAAAGAATTGCTGCTCACTATAAAGGAAAGGAAAACGCAATATCTTGGACACATTATGAGAGGCGAGAGGTACCAGCTACTGCAGCTCATCATTGAAGGGAAAATACAAGGGTAAAGATCTGTTGGGAGGAGAAGGAATTCGTGGCTGAAAGACATTCTGAGATGGTTCAGTTGCACGTCTGAGGAGGCTTTCCATGCTGCAGTTTCACGCTCAGAGCTAGCTATGTGGACCGCCAACCTCCAATAGGAGAAGGTGACTTAAGAAGAAGAAGATAATGGAAGATGTTGGCTACAGGAAATATGTAGATATGAAGAGGGCGATGGATAGAGCTGAATGGAAGACTGCCGCAGCCCAATCCCAGGATTGACAACCAAAGAACAAGAAGGCAGTCATTGCTTCCACTACCAGTTCTGCCAGTGAACTTTTTACATACCAATGGAAAAAAAAATCCCAGCACCAAGAAGAAGTTGTGATAGATAAACCAAAGTTAGTAGGTTTGTTTATACATCTGAAAGATGATGTCGATTCAAATTTCCCACAAATTGCATTAGAGTGGCACTAGTAGTGCCACCATGAAGATTAAAATCAGGTTTGCTGTGAATACAGGCTGTAATACAATGTTGTTGAAGGCCATTTTTCCGCAGTTGCTGAGTAAATTAATTCATAAAATAACGCCAATACAACTGTATAATGTAGGTTTATTGCCGTACGCGTTTCGCCTCTCCTCGAGGCATCATCAGCGACGAATCTATTTTAACATTTACATTTTATTTACAAACTTATTTGACATAACGCTAAATTGATATATTTTCTTATTATTTACACTTACTATTTACATTAGTGGATTTCAGGATAGTAACCGCCCATCTTTGCTTTCTCTCCAAAGCATGTTTCTGTTACAGCCATTTGTCATTGCTGTTCTGTACACGATATAAACATTGCGTATTCTACAATTCGCTTGTTTTCGGTGGCCATCTTATTTTCTTACTGTCAAAGGCGGTGATGCGCTGACGGCGCCAGATTTGAAATTGCGTGGGAGATTTTATATCTAATTTTATGTAAGTGTGTGAGTGTGTGTATTTGTTAGGTTTATTTCTAGGGTTATTGTATGTTTACCAGTTTGAACAGTGTTTGGTTTGTTAAGTTTATGTGGTCATTCAGTACCTGCTTGCCATTTTTTATTGCTTTTTGTATGTGGTAGTTTTCTTGTAGAGTGAGGGTATTGTGTCTGTAATTGTTTATTGTGAGTATTTGCATGTCTTTGTTAATGTCTGTTGGTAAGTGATCGTTTTCTATTAGATGTTCGGCGAATGTGGAGTGGTTGCTGTACTTTAGTGCCCTCATGTGTTCTTTGTATCTGGTTTTAAACTGTCTTCTTGTCTGTCCTATGTATATTGCATCACAATTGTGACATGTCAGTTGATATATGCCTGAGTTTTGATAGTTGTCTCTGTCTAAGTGGGTATTTAACTGTTTTTGAATCGAGTTGTCTGTTCGTAGAGCAATGTTTATGCCTTGTTGTTTAAAATGAGATATGGAAAAACCTGTTACCACAGAAAGGATACAATATTATCTATTGGTGGAGATTTGTTGATGATGTAATATGCCTCATCAATGAAACAGAAGACCGCATAACTGAACTGCACCAAGATATAAACAATATACACAAAAACATCACCTTCACAATAGAAAAGGAAAACCAAGAAAAACTGAATTTCTTAGATCTCACCATAACAAAAGATGCAAACACACACTCATTTCAGATATACAGGAAACCTACAGCAACAGATCAAATAATACACTCCACATCAAACCACCCACAAAACCACAAACAAGCTGCAATACGGTTCATGCTAAACAGATTAAACAGAACACCACTAACAAAGAAAAACTACCAAACAGAACTAAACACAATAAAGGAAATAGCAACAAAAAATGGATATAAATCACAGACAGTTGACACAATAAACAGAAAAATCACAAACAAAATGGGGAAAGAACAGAAAATAACTAACACAACCAAACTTCAGCCACCCAGTACCCAACAGATAAGGACACCCACAACACAGACAATGCAAAACAACTCACAAACCACAATAAACACTGAAAATAAAAGTAAATGGTATTCAATGACATATTCAAACAAATGCACCCACAGAATCACAAACATTTTTTAAACAACAAGGCATAAACATTGCTCTACGAACAGACAACTCGATTCAAAAACAGTTAAATACCCACTTAGACAGAGACAACTATCAAAACTCAGGCATATATCAACTGACATGTCACAATTGTGATGCAATATACATAGGACAGACAAGAAGACAGTTTAAAACCAGATACAAAGAACACATGAGGGCACTAAAGTACAGCAACCACTCCACATTCGCCGAACATCTAATAGAAAACGATCACTTACCAACAGACATTAACAAAGACATGCAAATACTCACAATAAACAATTACAGACACAATACCCTCACTCTACAAGAAAACTACCACATACAAAAAGCAATAAAAAATGGCAAGCAGGTACTGAATGACCACATAAACTTAACAAACCAAACACTGTTCAAACTGGTAAACATACAATAACCCTAGAAATAAACCTAACAAATACACACACTCACACACTTACATAAAATTAGATATAAAATCTCCCACGCAATTTCAAATCTGGCGCCGTCAGCGCATCACCGCCTTTGACAGTAAGAAAATAAGATGGCCACCGAAAACAAGCGAATTGTAGAATACGCAATGTTTATATCGTGTACAGAACAGCAATGACAAATGGCTGTAACAGAAACATGCTTTGGAGAGAAAGCAAAGATGGGTGGTTACTATCCTGAAATCCACTAATGTAAATAGTAAGTGAAAATAATAAGAAAATATATCAATTTAGCGTTATGTCAAATAAGTTTGTAAATAAAATGTAAATGTTAAAATAGATTCGTCGCTGATGATGCCTCGAGGAGAGGCGAAACGCGTACGGCAATAAACCTACATTATACAGTTGTATTGGCGTTATTTTATGAATTAACAGGCTGTAATGTTCATGAGTGTTAGTTACCTGTGAGACTAGGTGAGTTGGTCAAGAATGCCTTTACCAAGATGAAGACACCATTTCCAACAGCTCACTGAGTTTGAATGAGGTCTTGTAATAGGACTACGCAATATTGCAGAAAGACTTGGCAGGAGTGTATCCACTGTGCATGATTGCTAGCAGCAGTGGTCACGAGAAGGTATGGTCTCAAGAAGACTGAACTCCGGACATCCATGTGATGGATATACCGAGAGGGAAGGCTGCCATATTTGGCTCTTGGGTTTGGTGGATTAGAAGACATCTGCAGCAGCAATTAAAGCTGCAGTTGGCACCACAGCATGATGCAGTGAACTGTTACTTTAATCAATTAAATATGTTACTAGACAAATGAATTGCCAACATTTCATTACATTAATTATTTCTTGGTGTTGGGATTTTTTTTTTTTCCTATCAGTGTATAATGAACCAGATTTTGTAAGCACAAATCTATTTGTGTGCATGTTAACTGCCTTCATACTAAACAGAAATCATTCAAATTTTGCAGAACCAATGCTTTGGATAAAATCTGGCAGATTGGATCAAGGGAGTAAGACTTTTGATCCTTTTACTGTATTTGTCTTTACACATTCCAACAATTTTCAAATGAATTCTTAAAATTTTGTTGATTGATTCTCTGCAGGTCCAGCTCCAGTACTATTTTCGCTAGTTCAGGTCGCATAAGGATTATCTTTGACTATTTACTATATAGTGCATAGTCTGTGTCTGCTTTATGCATTCTAACGACCTTCAAACTCAACATAAATTCTTGAAAAATTGCAGAGTGAACTGAAAGGGTGAGACACAGTCCCAGTTTATATTTCAGCCAGATCTTGAATTTTCACCCTTTTACTGTATATTGTGTTACTATTGCTTAAATTTTAGCAGTTAATAGTGTTGAACAGTAGTGTACTAAAATAAACTGTAAAGAATGCATTATTGCGAACAGCAATTCTTTATTACACATTCACACATCAATGCACAATACAACATACAACAACATAGACCAGAGAGATTACAAGCAATGCAAAGAATAATTTAACATCTGTGCATTTCATTGATAATCTCTACAATCCCCACCATCGGAAGATCATTGACCTGTGGATGATCATTCCGTACTTTGGAGATTATACCACCTGGACCTGCTCCACCAGATGACTGCGATGCGACTCATGTAGTCTGTGACACAGCGCCTTCGTGATGATATCCGTGACATTTCATTCATTTGGGACATATTGAAATTCCACTGTCCCATCCACACCTTTTCTCTTACAAAGGGATGCCTGATTGCAATGTGCTTTGTCCTGGATTTGTCAACATAGTTTCTAGCATGACACTTGTTGAATTGCGAACAATACTGAGCCAACTTGCCTACTGAAAAGGCAATATCAGGTCTAGTTCTCTGTGATAAATATAACAGACCACCAATGAATTCTGTGTAAGGTAGGTTCTTGAGGTCATCTTCATTACACTCATTGAAAAACTCTGGCCTCTGCTCCATCGGGGTTTTAATTCCTTTGGCGTCTTGCAATCCAAATTCATTCAACAGTTTGTTGACATATCCTTTTTGTGAGAGGCTACCATCCTCTTTCTTATTGAATTTTACTCCCAGTAGATGCCAAATCGTTCCTAGATACTTAATATCAAAGCATCTCTCCAGAAGTTCTTTAACTCTACTACCCATTGATTCGTTTTCTGTTAATACAAGTATATTGTCCACATAAACAGTTAATATGGCTTTTCCTTTTCCTTTCTTCAACTGATGTACACACGGATTGACTTTATTACGAACGAATCCAAGATTTTCTAATGTTTTGTTGAGATTTTCATTCCAGCATTTTCCAATTTGTTTCATACCATATATCGATTTGTTCAGTTTACAAACCAGTTTTTCTTTACCTCTTTGTATAAACCCTTCAGGTTGTTCCATATGCAAAGTTTGCTTTAAATCACTGTGAAGATAATCAGATTTAACATCATACTGGTCCATGAACCACTTTTTCTCAACACCAATAGCTACAAGTAATCATACAAGTAATCATAGAGTATCGAAGCCTGATACAGGCGCATACACTTCTTCATAATGGACTCCATTCTTTTTAGAGAAACCCTTTGCAACCAAGCGCGCTTTGAAACATTCTGTTTCTCCTACTGTCTTCCGTTTAAACACCCATTTGAATTTAATGACATTTGCATTTGGAGGTTGTATAACTAATGACCAGGTTTTGTGTTTCTTCAATGATTCTATCTCTTCACTCATTGCTCCCAACCATTGTGCTGCTTCAGCATAATTGATAGCCTCGTTGAATGAAGATGGTTGCATTATATTATTAGTATGAACCGTATGAGATTGTGGTTCTATGTTATCATCTTTCTTTGATTTTATAGAACACCTTTCTCAAAGAATGATACTGTGTTGCTATTGCAGGTTTACATTATGTTTTATAGTACTTCTCTTTGCTCATCCCCTCTTCTTTACTTGAGCAGTCGAGTGTCCTTCACTCTGTTCACCTTTGTCTGAAGTTTCTTCTTCTTCACTTTCTGAGTCTGTAAATTTTTTGAAGTCTTCTTCCTCACTTGAAAGATTTTCTTCAGAATTGATCATCACATTTTCTTCAGGATTACTGCCTGAAATTCCATCACTGGAGTCAAAAGTGATAGTTTCTTCTCTATCTAATTGTGGGAAGCTAGAATCTTCAGGTTTATTGATGTGTTTTGCTTCATCACATGTGCTCTCTTTGAATACACTGCCATGTGACTCCAAACTTGTTGAGTATCTGGCATCCAAATCGTATAACGACATCCATATATTGCGTATCCAACCAAAATTCCTTTCTTGGCCCTTGCTGATAGTTTTGAGTGGCATTAATGTTTAGGAATATGCACAGACACTTAACATTCTATTGCCCAAAGGTGAGTGACACTTGGCGTACTTGACTCTGTTCCTGATATATGTTGCAGTATATATCAGTTCTGCCCAAGCTGTCTTAGGCAACCTACTACTGCTGATTTCACTTCTCACTAAATCCATCAGAGTTCTGTTGAATCTCTCTGTGATTCCATTTTGCTGTGGCGTGTAAATCATTGTCTTTTCATGTACAACGCCATTACCCTCACAGTAGATATCCCAATTCTTTAAACAAAATTCAAGCCCATTATCTGTTCGAACTCACTTTGTTTGTTTTTCAACCTGGATCTTCCATGCTTTAAACTCAGCCAGTACACTTCTCTTTGTTTTAAGAAGTTCGATGAAAGCATATCTGCTAGCATCATCCACTATGCTAAGAACATATTTGTTGCCACCAAAGCTTTTCACATCTATTGGTCCCATGAGATCTGCATGAACAAGATTCAAAATTATTCAATCACTTTTCAAGTTTTTTGATGGATATGTCACAAATGGCAATCATGTCGCTTTTCCTGCTAAACAGTAATTATATGTTGTAGGAGTTGTCAACTCACAGTTCAAACCATTTACAGACTGTGTTTTGACCATTTTTATAATCTGATTCTTGCTAACAAGCATTAGTCCTTTGGCGCCACAAATCCAATGTTTTTAACTTTCCATTTTCATGGTGCAATGAGCTTATTACAATCTTCTTTAAATTAGGTTCTATTCTCACCACATACAAGCGACCCATATTCTCCACTTTCAGTAATAAATTTCTACTGTGATTGTAAATGCAACATCCATTTTTATTAAAATCAACTTTCTTGTTATTTTCAGTTAACTGTTTAACTGACAAAATTCCATAACTAATGCCAGGCACTAAAGTGTGTTCTTAATTTATATTTCACTATTTGAAGAATTATTACCTATAATCTTTTCATTTACAGTACCTTTTCCAATTGTAGGTGTCGTCGTGCCATTTGCTGTCACAGCGTTTTTACTAATCCAAGAAAAATACCTTTTCTCTGGAGACATGTGATGAGTAGCACCTGAGTCTATGACCCAAACATCGCTATTTAATATAGCTGATCCACATGAAACACTTGGTGTCAATGCTGCTTGATTTATTGGGACATACATTTGCAAAATGACCGCCCTCTTTACAGAAAAAACATTTGCCTTTGCCATTTTTGCCTTTTTGTATTCCTTTCTTACAGTGTTTTCCATCTTCGCTGCTAGATTTGAAATCTTTGCAATTAGATTTGACGTCTATAATTGTCATGTTCACTTTCTTCATGAATAATGCAGACTGTTTCATGCCTTCGTTTTCTTGTTGTCTTGAAGCTTTGGCAAGAAGACATCTTTTGACTGTTGCACATGTAAACTCGCTTTCTGGTAGCTTACACAAAGCTGTTACAACAGAATCCCATTCCTTGGAAAGTCCACACAAAATTGTCATTGCTAAATCTGCATCTTCTATGGTATTGCCAACACTAGCAAGATCTGCAACAGTTCGTTTATCTGTCCCAAACATGATTCCATTGAAAAATAATCACTCAGTTTCAACGAATACAATTTCCGCCTGAGTTTCACAATAAGAAATTTTCTGGCACGCGGTGCATATAACCGTTCCAGTTCATTCATGCTTCCTTAGCATTTGTTAAGTGCTGAATATGCATTTGCTGTACATCGCTTACAGCAAGTGCGATCTTTGCATAAGCTTTATTTTGTCTCTATGCGTAATTATGTATCTGAGTTGGCAGTAGGTTCTTCTTCACCTGGATCAACAACTGTCCATAAATCACTTTCTATCATTACAATTTTTGTTTGGTAACTCCATGAAGCATAATTTATACCATTGAATTTGGTTATAGTTGTAGACCAGTGATCAGACATGTTGAATTGATTTAAACAACTTCTGTCCACCGTAACCTTCATGCTAAAAATCCTTCGCCAACTTTTTCGAATCGACACTTCAACTTAATGATTGTGCAATGAATTTTACAGTTTATAACACTCCTGCGCTGTAACTGGGCCCGTAACCAATGTTATTATTACTTAAATTTTAGCAGGTAACAGCGTAGAAAAATAATGTACTAAAATAATCTGTAAAGAACGCGTTATTGCGAACAGCAATTCTTAATTACACGTTCACATGTCAATGCACAATATAATGTACAATAACATAGACCAGAGAGATTACAGGCATTGCAAAGAATAATTTAACGTCTGCGCGTTTCACTGATAATCTCTACATATTGCATAGTCTGTGTCAGTGCAAAACCCCTTTCTTTATTCCTTTGAGACCCTAGACCCTTCGAGCACAACTGAAATTCTTCAAATTTTACCGAACAAACCCCCAGGATGAACTGGAGGTTATATTTATATTTCAGACAGATTAAGTCAGGACCTCTGATACTTTATTATTTTGTGAGATAGTCTTTGTCTGTGTAAAATCACTGTCCATACTAATTCCAAGTTCATTCACACACAATTAAAAAGCTTGAAATCATACACAGATACAGATTGTATACATACCAGATGCAGTAAATTTTTCAGTTATATCAGATAAGGTGGTCATGGTCTTTGACCCATTACTGTATAATGCATAATCTCTGTCCCCACAAAATATCAGTTTTTATCCTTTCTCAATCCCTTCAAACTTGACATAAATTGTTAAAATTTTGCAGAGTGAACCAAAAACATGAAAGGTCAAATTCATATAATTATAATCCAGATTGGCTCCATTGAGCATTATGACCTTTGAAATTTTTATTTTGTAGTGTATACACTCTGTCGGTGCAAAACCTCGGTCTTTATTGCTTCTAACTACATTAGAATGCTTTCTCCCCTTTTTTAAAAAATGAAATTTTTGTTCCTTTATACAACACAGTACACCCTTGTACTTGCTAACAGAGAACTAGGTACAGTGACTGTAACCCTTATACCTGGCGTTTCTTATTCAATTACCTTCACAGCATCCTGTGACCAACTGTATACTGACTTTGATGTTGAATATTTGGTATAACCTCAGTGCAACAACAATTACAAGTGTAATAACGGTGCCGACAGTTTCGAATTTCTTAGAAGTCTGAAACCTCCAATGTTTGTCCTGAGCCTTTTTTATTGATTTGAAAGTTTTCAACATGGATGATTTTAAATCAAAACAAAGCAGGCTTCTGTAGGGGTAAGTATAAATTCTCCTACACATGTGACAGGTGTAAATCAGTTTTGCTGTGTGAGTGATTTTTAGTGTTCTGTTGACTTCTTTTAATAAGGTATATAAAATTATGAAGTAGCTAAAGTTATATTAAATGCAAAATAATTTTTAATACATTATTGTATCAAACTCTCAAAACTATAATATATTTTGTATCCAAACAAATCGAAAATCTGAACCAATCATTTCAGATTATCAGTGCTCTATTGTACGTTCAAACTCAACAGACTATCATCAAATTTTGCAAAGCAAACCCTTAGGAAGAAACACAGCTGAAGTTCGAATTTCAGCCAAATAAGGTCAGACTGTCATGGCCTTTGACCCTAAAAATGGGAACTATTCTGGACCTGTGACCATACACAAAACACGGTCACACCTAGTCGGTCAATAAGTTCAAACTTGTTCACTGTCCAGTGCCCATCTATACAGTAATAATTTGAGTCAGACAAAATCTCAGTTCATTACTGAAACATTATATCACCATTCCCTCACCATATATATTACCTTCTCTGTTGTTGGAGCTAAAATGGTAGAGTGCATAAGGTACATCAAGAAACCAAGTCGTCTTCTGCAATTCTTCTTGTAATAGAGCTGATGGAAATGGGCCTCTAGTGATCCTGCTATACAATCCTGGATGATGGACAAGTGGTTGAGTTTGTGCAAGTCATACAGTAAATTAGCCCTCGATTCTGGTGAGCATCTTGGGTCAGCCAGAGTCTTCCTGTGGTGCATGTGTTCCCTCACATTCCAATTGTTTACAGCACCAATGCACAGCAGGAAAGATAAAATTAGAGAAATAAGGTGCCGGACTGATTCTTATATAAATTCTTTTTTCCCTCGTACCATTAGGGATTGGAATGCACAGCAAAGAGATTAGCTTTGGTGCTGAGCACCCCTCTGCCACCCACAATTTTGTGAATTGCAGAGTATATATGTAGATATGTAGATTATTGGACAGTTCCAAGTGGCAGACACCATCTTTCCTACAGAATCCTTACAATTCACTCGTCACAAACTCTGTAAGTTGTGTCTGCTTGAGTCAAACATGTCATTATGACATGATACCTATTAACAGACTTGTTCATTGTACAAAAATACTAAGTATACCGTATGCAGATTTCACGAACAGCATTGAGCATTATTGGTGGCAGTTGTATACATGTACTGCAGTCAAACTGAAATCAGTTGCTGTATATTGACCACAACATCTTCACAGTTGATAGTTGTAGTAACTCAGTTATCTCCAGTGTTGAGTGCATCACATCTTCTTTTGTGGCTGAATAGTCCGATGGCGGCGCTACAAATCTTGCCATATTTGTCGCACACGAAATAGGGGCCCAGTGGATGTTCTTCCCTTATATTACATTACCTGTAATAGTGTTCAGTATCAACTTTTGTTCCCTCTGTATCATTAATTCTGAGAATTTTATAGAATCATTTTCATGGAGTGAAAAAATGAAGAATAATGTGTTGTCCTTGTGTAGAGGTCTGAGAAATATCAAACAACTGGTTCATTGAAGGTATAAAATAACTGGATGTTGTAGCTATTATTCTCACTCCTGATTAATCAGCTTTGTATGTAATCAAAATAAGTTAAGTGAAATTCATTTTTGTGTGTTTCAATCTTCAGATGTGTTTGGCTTATTTTACTCAAGCATCGTCAGCAATTTTCTATTCAATGTATTTATTTTGTTAGTATTTTTTTTCAGTGTACTGAATGAATTGAGATTATATAATTATTTTCTGCTTGCAGTATTTTCTTGCACAGCTATCTTACCGGTTCTACTATCTTTTTTACCAATTTCAGTATTATTTTTCCGACGCTTTAATCATTTTTCCTTACTCTGAATTACTCTGTACTGTACTCAACTGGTATATTGCTTGTGTTCTGCTTCTCTTATCACTTGCGTTAGTGCTTTGGTGTTGGTGGCTACCTTCTATTTCTCTGCTGTTTGGCATAATTTTTAAATATATTTGTGTATGTGTCGCATGTGCTTTTTGTTAGTCCTCGTTAAGGGATCAGATGTGTTAATGGACAAGACCATTTTTAGGGCTTCCTACCTCAAAAGTGAAAATTGAAACCCTTTATGGATTTGCTTATTTGTGTGTCAATTTGTCACAACTTCGTAACTTGTTGTTAATGTTTCCTCTTTTTATTATTATTATTATTACTACACTAGAACTCCAATTATCCAAACTCCGATTATCCAAATCACTGATTATCCGAATCGCTTTTTTAATTAAAACGGAAACGTACTGCGATTAAAAAAATAATGATTCTGCCTACATACCACATGAAACTTCTCACTGTCAAGCGGATGAGCGACTTTGCTGCTAGAAAACAGATAAATACAGTCAAACAGCTTACTTTGACATTGATGTTCAGCAAGCAATGACTTTTATTTACCACTCCTGGCGAATGCCGGGATGCTTCCCTCAAAGGGCCATGGCCGAATTCCTTCCCATTCCTTGCTCCCCATCCTTTCCCATCTCTAAAGACCTCGCTGTTAGAGAGACGTTAAGCAGATAAAAAAACTTTTATTTACAATACGGTATGTACTGTACATACTGTACTAACGTACAGCACTTGTAACTATGCTTAACATGTAAAAGTGTTGCCTTTTCATTTAATAAATTAACAGCTCTTTTCCTGTAAATATAGTTTTTTTCTCCCATTTTCAACATACATATGGTAATTAATTAAAATAGACCCTTTTTTGGAAAAAAATCCAGCTATCCGAATGGGGTCCGGTCCCAATTGATTCGGATAATTGAAGTTCTACTGTATTATTTTTTTGCTAATTGGCATGTTTTTACTATCCATCAAATGTTTTCTAATATTGTTTTTACATCAGAATTGCTTTTATTGTGCCTGTTTTTTTGAACCTACATTTTTTAATTTATGTTGTTATTGTCATTCACGTTTCTGAATATTCTTCTGATTAAAAATTTAAAAGATTTTGATATCAAACAATGGTAAAATAGTTTTCACTTTTTTTTTTGTTTTTTGCTCAAGTCATCTTGAGATTGTAAGCGATACTGTCTGAAAATTGTGAAATATATTCTTTATTTTTCCATAAATTCTTTTTGATTATTGTGTGTGATGTCTAGTGTGCCCTCAAATATTTGTTTATCCTCTCCTTTATGCTTGTCATGCATACATATTTCTTTGAATTTTATTCATATTTCATTTTAAAAATGTTTTTACTGTTTCTTCCTTCAACTTGATCATTTTGTGGCTACTGCTCTGATCTAACAAGTTCCACTACTTGCTCTGCGATTAAAGGTTTTCTGTTCACTTTTTTGCATTTCTCATCATTTTAATTTCTTGAATGTAGGTATTATGTTTCTTCTTTGTCTATCAGGAAAAAAGTAATATGTATACATATATATAGTAAACAATGAAGTGGTGAAAAGGAATTTATATTAGGATAGGGAAATGAACTACCACTTACCATTAAATGATGGATGCGGGGCATGTACACACATAAAAGACAAAAATACAAAAGATAACAGAAATTTTCTGGATGAGCAACAGGAGAACATTATTGGAGGGTGGCTGATGTGGGAGACTTTCTCACAGAAAGACTGTTGATGGCCAGGTTACTGTGTATATATAAACTAGGAAATAATAGGTGCTAAGTAGCAAATAGGAATTGCAAAATAGGATAGTGAAATGATCCACCACTTACCTTAGATGGTGGTTGCATGGCGTGAACACATAAAAAAGACAAGAACATGAATAACATTTAATATTTCAGGTCTTGGCCCTTTGTCAACAGGAGAACATTATGTATGGTGGGTTGAGTAGGAGACCGTCTCACAGAATGACTGTTGGTCAGGAACATGATGGGGATAAATTCAAACAGAGGACAGGGAGAAGGGGTTAGAGGATTGGAGTTAGTACCCAAGCAATGAAAAATCTTGCTAAAAGAGCAGAATGATACATTAAAATCTTCACAACATAAATCTGAGTAAGCAGAAGTAAATAAATAAACAAAATTAAATCGAAGAAGGAAAAAAATAAAATAAATAAAAGTAAAAGAATCTATGCAGTTAAACATCACCTCTGGTATGTGGTGGTTCAGTTAAGACAGTGGGGATGGAGGCAAGATGACAGAGGGAAGGAACCCCACCATCTTCCTGACTAACAGTCACTCTGTGAGACGGTTTCCTACACCACCCATCCTTCATAATGTTCTCCTGTTTACAAAAGGCCAAGACCCGAAATATTCAATGTTATTCATGTTCTTGTCTTTTTAATGTGATCGTGCTATGCAACCATCATCTAAAGTAAGTGGTGGTTCATTTTGTTATCCTATTATATATACATGCATCACTCACCAAAGTAGAAGGGAAGAAAGCAGTAGCAACAAATTTAGTTCTGTTTTGTTTTTTTATGTATGTTTTACTTTTTTAAATATTCTTTTGCCTCTTTTACCATTCATGTTTTATTTTGATTGATCTCTGTCTGTGATTAATGTTCCCACTGATACTGCCCATCTTTATCATCAGCTATTCACAACTGTCAAATTCAGTTTTTAATGTAAAACCTATCCAGAAATATTGCAGTAATAATTTGTTCACAGCATCAAAAGGATATGACTAAATGTAAAGCAGTTAGAAGATTGGTTTCCTAATTATCTGCTATGATGAAATTTATTCGCATTAAAGGAATATTCCCATGTCCTATGTTTAGATGAAGCTTTTCTTTCACTTGTGTTTAATCATATCAGAATGTGGAGGCAAAATATGATATTTCTGCATCCAAGATTGCATAAAGTGAGTTAGCCGATACATAGATCACCACCATTTGCAGTTTCTAGTTGCTGGCAATATCTTCTTCACACGTAAACCTTTTCCATCTTCCTCTCTCTTCCCAACAACTCTCTGCAATCATCCTCTCTTCAGCACACACTTCTCTCCTCCTGTCGGCCATCTATCTATTTTTTGTTCTTCCTATGGGTCATTTACCCAGTAGCTTCATTTCATGTGTTTTCATTGGTATTCTCTGCTCTTCCATTCTCCTAACATGCCAATATCATCTTGTCTCCTTAACCCTTTTAGGCATAGGTTGTTGCCCTTTCACTGTGTCCCTAAATTTGTAACCTTTATTCTACTTCGTAGAAATTTCATTACCCTCACTTGAATCTTAACAATATTCCACTTTTTCAGTGTTTGTGTTTCTACAGCATACATGAAAATGGAGACGTAGTTACTCCCTTACTTGTCTGTGGCATATCATTTATCCATATCGCACTTCTGAACTTCTTAATAATGTTTCTGCCTGCCTACCTCCCTCTTTCACTTATATTGCCACCATTCCATCCACTTATATCGTCACCATCCCTTTCACTTTTCTCCACATTTCCCAGTTATTTCAAACTGTTCAACTTTTTCAGCTGTTCACCTTCTACCATGATTTCCTTTTGTTGTTCTTCCCTTCTTGTTGCTTATGATTATATTACATTAAATTTCATATAGCACCATGCTATCAGTCCATATGTCTAACTGCCACTAGACTACTACTCTATTCTGCCAGTTCATTAGTTCATCTCCAAAAGCCATCATTATATTTTCTTTTCAATCCTCAGTGATCTATGACCAAGATGAAAAGTAGTAGTGAAAGAGAACTTCCTTGTCCTAATCTATTCCTTTTTTCTAGCTAATCTGTACTTTCTCTAACTAGTTTGCATAAAATAATTTAATTTATAATATTATATTATGTTATATATTATTATTATATTATATTAATAATATAATATTATTATATTAATAATATAATATTATTATATTAATAATATAATATTATTATATTATATTAATAATATAATAATATTATATTATATTAATAATATAATTCATTCAACTGCTTTTTTTGAACTCCCCTGTTTTCCGTGAGCTTTTATAACTTTCTCCTATGTATGCAATCACATGCTTTCTTAGTATTCAGGGATACCAACAGCAGATCCTTTCCATACTCATAGTGGTTTTCTTGAAGGATACTTGTAATTTAGAGGTTTTTTAGTTGGATTTTATTGTATAAATGATTGAGAAGGAGAGAGAAATGAAAATTAGAAACAATTGATATGAAATAGTGTCTCACATATTAAATAAAAAATTGAAGACAGTAACCTTTTTTAATATCATCGTAAATCATTTTTCACTATCCATTTAAATAAAAATTGTGAACCCTGCATATTTTTAAATTAATATCAGACTAAATCAGAAAGTGCAGTTTTTAAAAAAATTGATTACGGAACTCTTTCAACCCATAAATGAAAATGATGTGAGTTATTGCATTTGAGAAAGTGAATTGCGATAGTGAATTAAAGTTTGATGGATAGGGAACAAAAGAGAAGTGTGCTATTTTTGTCAAATTTTTAGTAATTTACTTTTGAATTATGAAAATGTAATGTTATTGCATCCAGAAAACAAAAGACATTTGTTATGTTATATGTTATTTATTACAGACTATGAACAGTTAACAGAAATACTTACACAAAGACCGTTAAGGATGTCGAATTACGTTCTGAAAGTGAAACTTAGTGAACAGGATGTGCAGTATATGGCAGAAGTAGCACGTAAAAAGTTTGATAAAATAATGGCAGTTCTTCGATTGATGCCAAACACTTTGCTTTTAGTAATTCGGTATGTTGCCAAAGACTATTACTTATATTATGAACTGCAGTTATCTAAGCAGTAAATTTATAATACATGTTGTGGGCTTCATTTCTGTGTTCTAAACTTCTCATTCTATTTTAAGGTACATCCCTTAATTTTTGCAATTTAAATTATAATCCAATTATTAAAGTGAACATATGCCACAGAATTTTTTCCAATACCAGGAGAATATTAATTGTTTTACAAGTCATTTCTTATATATGACATATATTTTGCTGAACCAGACACATCAGTTTCACATAGTCCACCTTTCAGTTGAATAAAAGTTTGACAAACCCAATAACCATTAAAATTTGGATTGCTGTCTTTCCAGTGCATTCATACTTCAAATTTTATCATAGATTAAACAATATCCTTTATTACTTAATATTTATAATGTTATTATGTAATAGGTTTCATATATTTCCCTTCATCATTGAAATTATTTGCCTGGTACATTTAATTGTCTTTTGTCTAATGGTGTCTATCTTTTAACTGCCCATTTTTGCCATTTTGTTGTTTTGTGTGTTATTATTCAATGGTAATAAAAGATGCCAAGAATATCATCATACTGTTATTTTCACTAGAAATGTAGCGTTATCAGAATGGTATGAAATGTTTGTGTGTTACAGCATTTAAGTATATCTAAATAGATTGAGGAAGTTGAAGTAACAGAAATAACTTGTTTTGCGGAGTGATTTAGGCACCACGTGAAAGTTCTCAGTGTAATACTGTCCTAATGTTCTGAGATGACAAGAACTACTGTATCTCCGTTCATAATCTGTCATAAACAAAAAAGAAGTATGTAATCAGAGGCAGTAAGCAATACTATTATACAGATAAATTTACTAAAAACTGAAAGATTTCAAAACAATAAACATCCTCCTTTACTTTCCAGTTTTCACTTCTTTTTGATTGTTAGTGCATGTCCTTCTTTATACCATAAAGTTAAAGAATTATTTTGTTTGCCTTATATGAATATTTATGTGAAACTTATAATCCTTCCACCAATTGATTGAGTTCGATCATTTTATGAAACATAATGAATAACACTGCATAAAAAATGACATCTAATTAATAAGATGCACAAGTCCCTCCTTGAATTCTTCTTCATAAGTACAGCCATCCAAATGTTGGTTTTCTATGGTTTCACAAAATCCTTTCCATTGTGTTATCATTTTAGTTTCCTGGTTGTTGTAGTGCCTTTTCTTCTGTGTATAGATGTAGTTTGAGGATTGCATAGTAACGTCATCTGATTTAGATTTTTTTTCCCCGTACCATAGTTTAAGCATGGCTTCTTTTATTAGGACTATAATGCTCATCTGCTTAAAAAAGTATTTTTTAAATGATCTTTTACTTCAAAGATTTGATAAGCTGTATCTCATTTGTAATATGGAAAGGAAAGGCAAAGTAAATGCATCACTCACGAAAGTTTAAGGGAGTAGTGCAGCAACAACAGAAAACAATCCACTGACACAAAAAGCACAATATTTCAGGTTATACTCTTACACATAAAAATAGGAACATGTAGCCAAGCTGGCACAGGTATCTCATTTTTAGTATTTGCATTTTATTGCTTTTTGTGATCTTTTGCATGAATAATAAATCTAAGAAAGATCTCTTACATTTAATGTTTTAAATGTTAAATGGTTTTTTAATCATAATCTGAAATTTAAATAAGTTTTTAGAAAACATTGTGAATTTTTTTTCCATTCCTCCAATAAAAAGAGTGGGGAGGGGTCTGCTTCAATTCTTTCTTTGTTTCCCAGGGGTTTTAAACATGAAATACAACTTAATGTGAATGTACTACATGTATTGTTAAATAGTTTCTCTTCGCTGGCTGATACCAGAGAAATAGTGTGTCTTTATATATTTATTTGTTCGAGGAGTAAGCTAGTATATTTAAAAAAAAAAAAAATAATCCAGCTTAATGAGATAGTGAGTGTAAACTGAATTGAACTGTAGCTTTATAAGGAGGTATCTGTGAAGGAGGGTGTCATTTGTTCCCTTTACATTTTTTAAAATTTAATTTAATTGTGTTGGAGTGTTTGCTCTGGTAGCAAGTCAACATAATTTAACATAGTCATTCCTTTTGGCTTCATACTGTTAGTCATTCAACAGATATTATACTTAAATATTCTGATTTATTAATAATGCGCATTTAAATTATATTGTGGTACAGTTTCGATGAGTCTGATTTTATGAAAATAACAGTAATCTGAGGTAAATACACAAGTTTGAATAAACCAAACAAACAAATAAATTGCTATCAAAATAAAAATATTGTTGTTACTAGTTTACTAACATGTAGTCTATACTGGTGAAATTTCTGAAAAATTCTAATAATTAAGTAAAAAATGGGTTGCAGTGACAAAGAATTCAATTATAAAATATTTTGGGTCACCTTTTAACCAGGCAAAATGGGCATGAAACATAAGGCAAGGACATTTGATACACAGAGACATAATCTTTCCTTGGGAATTCACAGTTTTAAATCCTTCCCGCATGATTAAGAGGTCACCAGCAATATTTTGAAATTGGTCTTGTATTTTTTTTTATTATTATTTTTGTTGCGGGCTACCTGTTTCCAACTTTCTTAAGTGACAGCTTTACTGCTCATATCATTGTACATTCGAAATAAACAAAATTTTAGGTGACGCCTAAATTTTGAGAGAAAGTATACAAGATAGATGGAATTCACACAAGAGTGTATGAGGTCTGTCCCAAAAGTATACAATCGCCTTCATATTTCACTGCTGGTGTTATTCTGTGTCATCGGGCTGGTTTCACCCATTGAAGTAGTTCCCATTTGATTGAAGAATACACTACCAATGGCCTCTTTGGTATAACGTTTAGAGTGTTGATCGTATTAGTTTCGAGGGTTTTCTTTGTTGTTGAATTGGTGTCCATTGAGCAATATTTTTAGTCTTGGGAACAACCAAAAGCACAGAGCTATGTTAGGACTGTGTGGAGGTTGACGGAGCTATATGAGTTTGTGCTTTGTCAAATATTGCTGCACGAGTTTCAATGCAAGCACTGGCATGTTATCGTGGTGAAGAAGCCAGTCATCGCATGACCAAAGCTTATTCTGTTTTCTTCTAATTACATCACACAATCTTTTCATAACTTCAAGATAATGTTCTTTGTTGATCGTCCGATGTTGAGGAGCATATTCGTGGTGCACAACAACCTCATAATTAAAATAAAACAATCAGCAATGACTTGCAATTGCTCCGACTTTGGCACGGTTTGTTTGGTCGTGGCTCCAATTACAGCTTTCACGGCAAAGACTGTCATTTTGTTTCAGGATCGTAACCATAAACCTGTGGTTCATCACCAGTTATAATCTTTTTAAGCAGATTTTCAGTAATTATATACCATTTTCAAACTGTCATGAGCGATTTCTAGGCGAAGGTTTTTCTGCTACACCATTAGCAGTTTCGGAATGAATTTCGCACACATGTGAAATTTTCAGTTAGAATCTTCCAAATGCCAGTTTTTGGTATTCCAGGATCACATCCTAGTTCTTACAGAGTCAATCGACGATCTTCATTGATCGCAGGTTGCACACGTTCTATATTATCCGGTGTTTTTGTTGTTGAAGGCTGCCCATTCAGTGGGTCACTAGTGACAGATGTGCAGTCAACTTTGAACTGTTCTTTTATTTGTGTTTTGCTCATACACTCATCCCCAAATGCTGTCTTCATCATTTCGTTGGTCTCTGCACAACTCTTTTCAAGCTTAAAGCAAAATTTAATGCAAATTTGTTACTCCGCTCTTTGTCATTTTTTACAATAACAAAATGCAACAAATGTACAAAACACGTTGTAAACAAATGCACACTGCATGTGAACCAAGGTGTCCCAGCAACAACTGCACTATCTAGGGAGTTTGTGGAGCTTTACTGTTGACACTCAAACCTGGCTTATGGCAGTAAAATTGTCAGTATTGAAGATATGAAGGAAGGTCGAATACTTTTGGGACAAACCTTATACATGCGTATAACTGGATGTCTTTGGAAAAAATTATAAATATTAGTTATTTTAAACATGTGACAGTTATCTAGTCGCCCCTTCCCAGTAATTGGTTTCCTTAGGTCCATATATTATTGTTTTGTTTTTTTATGGTGCTACAATCAATCACCAGTTTTGATATTTCTTCCAAACAATGACTCAAGGTTATTATGTGCCAGGCTTACACACAGGCACGAGCAAAGATTGTGCTGATTGCCTCCTTTACTCTATTACATGCCCAGAGGGCACCCAGAATATTATGTACTCACATTTATTAAGTGTTTCATCTTTTCCTAGTCCTCATGACATCAACTTTTTTTCAAATACATATCTTTGATTGATTGAATATTGCTGGATACAGTTTTTTCTGTTTTATCATTGTTTCCTTAGATTCATTGATTACAAACACTGAAATTTGTGTGTTCAAAATTGTTTATATTCCACTGTGTTATATTCTGGTCTATATTTTTCAGGAACATAAATACTATAAGATCTATAGCAAAAGACCATGGAGATCCTGTTGACCGATATACTGTGATGGCTCGAAGTGCTACCCAGGGAGTATTTAAGTTTGAAGGGGCTGGATTTCTACAAAAAGTAATGTCAGTGCACCAAAGATGTTCTTTCGAGCTAAATTTATGGTGAGAATTTATTGTTTAGTCAAATGTGTGAGTTTTATAGGAAACCAACAGCGATAAAGTAAATAAGGGTCAAGAGATGCAATTGCCCTCAATAGATTAAAAATTTATGGGTTTCAACCATTTGTCTGCAGTAGAACGTGAAGTGCCAACTGTGGGATTCAGAGAGCTTGCTGACAGCATGAATAAAATTTTCCATGTATGTTTTTTTCTGTTTCTGTGCTATCACTTATGGTCAAAGATGCATCTTTTCTCTGTAAATATGCATTACTCAGAAGTATCATTGATAGTTGGATAAATGACAATTATTATTCATTTAACACATGATCTCAGTAAGTTAATAATAATGATAGGAAATTGTTTGTAACGAGAGATCAAAATTTACATTTCACTTAATGTTGTGGTTTCTTCCAGTCTTTTTTTTGTGTTGAAGTCTGTCCAGAAAGTTTGCAGTCTATTGAATTCTTAATGCTACCTGCTTAAAGCAATTGTTTTCTAATTGTTTTTATGATTGTGTCACTTTTGTTAGTGATATTATTAATATTATTGGAATTTTAAACTTAATTTTTTTCATAAATTGTCCAATGCTTCTAACGATAATTTATTCTAGCTTCTAACTTCTTTACATGTAAATATAAGTTTTCCTGCATCCTTATGCCTGAAATAAACTGCTAATTTATGGTTTGCCCCTAGTTCTTAGCTTGCCACTGTATTATAAAACACACACACACACACACCAAAACCACTTTCTTCATCCATATTCTGTCTTCCATTGACTCCCAAACCCTTTTCTTTATTGTATCAACTACTGATTACGTATGTGTATGATAATTGGCACAAATAAAGCAAGCAGACCTTCTTTGCACCCATTCCAACTCTGGTATGAAAGTTTCATTATATGAATCCTACACATAAACTAGCACCAGAACATGATTCAATAGCTCAGTTCTCTCACTTTCATGATACATCCTCTCTTTGCACTCTCTGCTAACTGAGTTACAAAAGAATATCCTTTGCTAAACCCTTGTTACCATTGAGGTCAGACTAACCATTTTATAAGTTTAAAGCTTATTTGTCTTTCCTCATTAATGATTGACTATTATTACTGCATATTTCCAGTCCTCTGCTATACAGCACATGTCCAGACTTTAGACACAGTAAGGTGAGGTAGCCTGAAGGTGCTGTATCAGCCTCTGTTTGAGACATCTGTACAAATATTATCAGTTCCAGCCCTCGTACATTTTTTTCACATGCCTTTTTCCCTCATAATTCTATTTAATTTCCTAGGCTGCTTGTTTAAGTAGGTGAAAAATCTTTTGCTATGAAACTTTTCCTGCAATCCCTTCATGAGTTCCTAATGATACCTTCAAACCACTTCCTTTATAATTCTACCTTTTCTACATCCTTGTAAGTTCTTCGTTACTTTTTGTTTTTCCAGGATAACTATATCTTCCTCAATTTCTAATATCTCTTTGATTTGTTCTCCTTTCTGCTTCCCTCCTTATATATACTCATTCTTTTCGCAGAAATATCTCTTCAGTTCTGGATCCTTAACATTTTCTTAACTATGCCTCTCTCCATCTTATTTGTTGGCAGTGGGCTTACTGAACATTCTTGTAACCATCACAAATGCTTCATGATGGCTTATTCCCTCTGTTTATCCCCAACAGCCTCTTCTTACTAATTTATGTGTTAATACTTTTTTTTTGTTTTTTTGTTTCCTAGAAATATACTCTGATTAATCCACACGTGTCATCTGTGAATATCAGAAAATTGTACTGGTATTTTCTACACAGTATGGACACCATCCCCTCCACCAACCCTTCATCTATGTATACAGTAAGCTCTCAAACCATAGTGGAACATCTTGTTATCAAACACTACTTCATTTAACTAAACTAATAAAGCAATCTACTGTTTGTGCATCGTTACTATGTTAGTGAACTCCCTAATTTTGCTGCTTATTCTGCAACAGATTACTAATAGTGGTCTGATATCTGGCTTTGGTATATTCTCATTATTACACTTTACATTCGTTATAGCTTCTTCTTTAATTATTCCTTCCATGTCCCTTTCTTCTTTGGTATTAAAGATTTTTGCCTGCTTTCATCTGTAACGAATTACTATCCTATTAGTTAATATAAATGTCAAATGAAAGCGAAAATGACTCGTCACTCACCAAAGTTGAATGCCGCAATTAGTGATAAACATATATGATGAACACAAACATATACAATATTTTGGTTCTCACCTTATTCATGTTATAGGAAACGAGTCATGTGGTTCGGGAGGTGTGCACAAGCCGAAGTTTATCACGTGATTGAGTGAAATTTGGAAGAAATTTGTAACTAACCACTGATAAAATTCAACCTTTTGATGCATCACTGATTATTATTGGTATTATCATTTAGCTAGTTACAGATTTCTTCCAAATTTATTGTTTTGTTATATTATTAATTTTATCACCACCTGCGATATATATATTTATATATAACATCTCAGTCTTTGCCGACATATCAATAATTCACTCCCAAACCACATGGCCTGTTTCCTATAACATGAATTAGGTGAAAAACAAAATATTTTATATGTTTGTGTTCATCATACAGTATATGTTTTTCACTCGTCGCAGCTTTCAACTTTGGTGAGTGATGATTCATTTTTTTTTTAATTTATTTTGCCTAAAGGCCATTTCCATTTTCCTTAGTTTCATTATCATATCAGTTAATCTTCTAATCTAATAAATGGATTGCTATTTATCCTTCTGTATCCTCACAGGTTTTGCTAATAACTCAGAAGGTACTGCTTCTGTTTAGAAGCAGGCAATGCGTAGTGTGAAATGCCTAACAAGTGTATTCATAGGAATCACCTATGATAGACCCAACTTCTATCTCTATTAACCCCACTTCTTGCAAGTTTACCCGCCTCATGGCCATGTTTTTACTGTGGCAAAGTGACAGGACCAACATCAGCTCCATCTTCGTATGCTGTGCCTCTTCATTTGTTCAGGCCACTTACTATTACATAACTTATGTCGCCATGCCACTCACTAGTACTATCCTGTGTGAAACTCATACAGAATGATTCCATATTCTCTCACACATTAGAGTTTGCTACATTTATTTAACACTTGGGAGCCCAGTATATGTCATTCTGCATAGTAGCCAGTACAAGATTTCATCCTTCTTCCTTCATCTTTAGCTGCACAACACAAGTAACACATTACATTTACAATGAACACCTACACACATACATTACTTACGTACAATGAGGAAAGATTCTGGCATCCTACCTCTGTAATAAGCTCTAGTAAATTTCCTACGGTGTTCCAATCAATTTTAGGTTGAGGACCGTATAGTACATAGATACAAGAAGTTAACAATTTTACCACTTTGGTGATTTACTGTAAGTAACAATTAAATGAAAACAATTACAGTTCAGTCATTTTTTATAAATCCTGGTTTGATAGATGGATCATATGTGATGTGGAAACAATCCCAAAAAAAAACTTAAAAGCTTTCAGAATTGGACCTACATCTAAATTTTCAAATCTCAGAATTATGCAGACTGAATGGCTAATTACGGTAAAATGTTCAGTAACAAAATTTTAATATTTAAAGTAATAAAAACAACACTTACAAACTTGGTAGAAGCCTTTCAAAAATATTTTCTTTAATGGTGGTATATTGTTGGGTTCTTGAAGGTATTGCTTTAAAAACAATTCTCGATAGCTTCGGTGTGAGTAGGAAAACTTTCTATTTAAAAAGTATACATTCTTTCTAGACAGATGTATTCAATGCAAGGTTTAGTGGTGTAGTTTCTGATCTCCATAACTGATTCTTATGTGCATGATAACGACTGAACAAACTGTTTGTCTCCATTCCAGGTTCAGTTGGTTGAGATTCATAATGTTTCAGTATTTTATCGGAATATTGAAGGCTTTTGGGAGTGTTACCGTAACTGATGAGTTGTTACTGCCGTGAAAATGTGAAGCCATTATTTTACAGTGTCACCAGCCATGGAAAATGCAGTATTAACATATATGTTATTAACTTCATGCTTTGAAATAAATATTTATATTTTTGAAATAATGTATTTTGTTGATTTATTAGAGCAATTTTCTGAATGTATTTACAAATTGCACCTTGTGCCTTGTTGAAATTTTTAATTTTAATTTCAGAATAAAAGAACATATTTGTTAATGTGTTTGTGCTTTCTATTAGACTTGCAACATTTAAGGAAAATACAAACTATTTTTAAATGACAAGCGTATCTAATTTTCATAACACTCAATCTTATAACCATTTCTACTTTATAGATTGCAAATAATAATCGGAAACAAGAAAGAAAGCAAGTCATTTGGTGGGGAAATTGCATACTTGCTACCACTGATAGCTTCAGTATGTGCCCTGCTTAAAAATAGAGATCTGGAGAGATTGTGAAAATATACCCAATTACATTCAAACATTGACTATTTTACTAATGTATAAAATTTATTCTTGAATCAAGTGCAACTATTTTGGAATCCCAGTGTCATATTTTAACATTTTTTGTGGGTTATTATTGTATCCTGAATGCCCATTCTGTAAGGGATTTTGTTAACCATTTTGATGTTAAATGCTTCGTGCATTGCATTTTTACTTTTTTTCACCACCGAGTGTTGTGCATGAGCAGTTAATGCTCTGGTCTCACAATTTGGGAGGATGTCAGTTTGAATCCCTGTCTGGACATCCAGATTTGGGTTTTACATGGTTTCCCAAATCACTCCAGGCAAATGCCAGTATGCTTCCTTCAAAAAGCCATGGCCAAATTTATTTTTATTCCTTGTCCCCGGTCTTTTCCTGCCTATAATGTCTTCGATGTAGACAAGGTGTACAGCCATAAGCAAAAAAATATTACATGTTCTGTTTGTTTCTTGTTTTAACTGTCGAAACTGTACAGAGTATGCCTTGAAAAAGGTCGAGAAACCCTGGGTTAATGTATTGGAATAATTGTTATTCAGTGTTCTAATGAATGATGAATTGAAGTCAAAAGTTAGATTGTTTGCAGATGAAATAATGCAATAGGTTTAAAACTGTATATGACTGCTAACACCAATAAGAGGATCTGAACAGGCTATCTGTGAGGGTAGTTAAGCATGGAACGAAAATAAATCTCAAGAAGAGTCAACTTACTATGCACACAGATAAAAAAAGTAAAGGTTTTCTAATATTATTGGGTAGGGAAGGAATTGCTTGTTTAAGACGTTAATTGTAAATATCTTGGCATAACATTGGAAGGTAGTCTGTTGGTAAGGTGGTAGGGAGAGGTTGTATTGAAGTTTTCAATCTGATAATTTGATGTAAACATGTTCTGTGGCAAAGCACATTGTAACAAAACATAAGACCGAGTTTTCTAATAATTTCCACCTTTTTAATTAAATACATTTGTATCTGAGAGATGCTATGA
>JARYHS010001937.1:0-38455 GCA_031002005.1 Vandiemenella viatica | reverse complement strand
TTTTCCTCATACTGGTAACAGTGGCGTAGCTAGGTCAACAAGGGCCCGGTGCAAAAATTTATTTTGGGCCCTCAGGCCAGATGGGTGAACCTTTTTTGTGTTGGTGGTAGGGGCCCACTGAGCTGAGGCTGGGGGCCCCTGAGAAGTGGTTGGGGCCCCCTGAGCAGTGAGGGGCTCCCTGTATCTCAGGGCTCCCTTAGACGACGGTAGAGCTGGAAAAAAAGGTCGTCAGTCTGCCGTGAAGGCCCGTGGGTTATCTGAACTGTGCTTGGGGGCCCCAGAGCTGCGCTTGGGGGTCCCTGAGGTACGCTTGGGGGCCTCCTAATGTACCCTTGGGGGCCCCCTGAGGGTAGGGCCCAGGTGCACTGCACCGCCTAGCCCTATGGTAGCTACGCTCCTAACTGGTAACACTTTAGGCTTTTTCCCTAAATCCTCAACTTTATTCTGTTTACAGAAAAAGAACATTATAACTCGAGATTAATTTACCAACCAAGTGATCAAAAACCAAATGAAACATTTTGGTCCTATAATATCGGTTTACAGAATTATGTGCAGTATTCTGTTTCTTCGTAATCAGAAGTTGTTAACGAAGATCTGAATCATAATACGACTGCCATGAACAATGCCACACCAAATGACCATGGGAAGAAAGGATGATTTATCAAATCTATGAAAATGTTAATGAAAAAAAAATTGATGCTTCCCGAATCTCTTACCTCTCCATCCAATTTGTTTTATTTATGTATCGTCATATATACCATAGTTAACTTCATTTGCCGACTGTTACGAATAAAAATATTTTATACTGCATTCGCATCTTTTATCATTTCGTGGTGCATATTACAATTGGGATCAAGGGATGTTAGATAAAACTATTAAAATTTCAAGTATTAAGTACAATTTTCAATGGACAAGAAAAGGAAACAATCCAGGTCAGATCCTACAAAGAACGGAGGTGATAAATATTAATCTGTCACAAGTGTACCTTTACTATGCGAATTATCGAGTTAGTAATAGTCTTTCATTAACGTCCGTAAGTGTGGTTTCAAACGATAACCGATACCACATTCACCAATGTTTCAACATTTATTAGGTGCTATTGCAATACTTGTCCAGTTTCTGAAGTGTTATGGAAAGATAATTACGACGAATAAAGGACTTTACAGATGAATTACAAAAATATGTATTCTAGTCAGATCATCATGCATTCAACTGCTAGCCATTGTGTGGAACATCAAACAAATCTTTAATGATTACTAGAGTTGTAGCTTATATAAAAATCGGTCAGACACACATGTGTAAACATTATGCGGGGAAGGAAAAAAAAATGGTTTCAGGAGATCGTTCAGAATCTATGAATCAAACTTTTGCTCAGTTTTAATTATTATGTAACTTCAGTTTGAAATCAATAAAGATGTCAGTAATTTATTAAACGTTTAAGTGTCAAACTGAAAACTTTAGCCATAACTGACAGCTATCATGTTTCATTAAGTTTTCGCTTTGCCAAACCATCGACTTTTTCCATTATTAAAAACATCCTTCACTGTTGATTCAAAGTTATTTAATTTATTATAATTATTGTTCCCTTAATGCTTTTGTTCAAGCAACTTCATAGTTCTTGAAAAACATAAAAGTAATTTTTGTTTGATTTTCTCGTACATGACAGCCGAGAGAAATTGTTATAAACAGAAACAACATCCATTTCTAAGATACATGGATCTTTACATTGTATGGTTTGGTAATCTTAGCTGTGATATCTCTAAGTTTGTATGTCTGTTCGTCTGTCTGTGGATCTGATTGATTCTATTATTGACAAGGTGGTATATCGATCACAAATAATCAAATCACTTGAAATAAAGTGCTCAGATTCATATTCTTGGCCTGATTAGAAGTTTACTGACTTCTGTTTCAAGGCACCGTGTATTTAAACTTCTTTTTTCAAGTCCGATATATATATAGCCTACTCATGAGAATTGATAATATAGTACGTCTAATAGATTCTTGTAAGAGTGGTAACTTCAGAAGCGAGTGATGAAGCATAATATTTGGAGAATCTTCATATTTAACGGCTAAAATGTTACAAATCTTAGCTGTTACCACGTCAAGGAAAACATTTGACCTGATTATATAAACGTAACTGATTTTTTACAGTTTTCTGTCATGAATTTCGTAGTAATCTACGTAATTTTAATTATTGTTGCAGTAATAACTTCTACAAGAAGGGAGAAAAACTTTTTTTTGCAGAACAGCATACGTTCCGAAGTTTCTTCTTTTATTTATAAGTTGCTATCGCAGCTTGGAACAGAATGAGAAAACGCTACGACTCTATCAACAGGAAAAAGTTATGTGATGGTTTCATTACAACTCACAGTAGGACCCTCCTGGACCATATTCAACGTAAAACTATAGGTCCCCTTTACCGGTGTTATTACCGTTTTTGAGTAACTGTAAAAGAGGCAGATTGACTGTAAATTTAAACTTCTTCCATTGGTGGCCAAACAATCTCCGGACTAAAAATACCAAACAGTACTACCTTTACATTATCAACAAAAAATTATTTCATCCTTTTATAATGATTTCTGGACCTTACTTTGCGAAAACATTTTAACTGCGGATGCAAATAAGTCTTAGATTAAATAACGAATACAATATCTGTCATTCCTTAGATAAAAGAAACTTTTTTAATTTATTATAAATAAACCAAGGGATTTGTGAGTTTATTCAGCTTTTTGTCTAATTGCAGGAAGGATTTTACATATTAAAGACAAATCACCACCAGAGAATCTGCATGGAGTGAACGTGAAAAGCTGCCAAAACTGAATTCAGCAAGTTGATTGAGTTAATAGTCGGCTAACTTCCCCAGACATGGATTCAAGCTCAGTTGTGTGAAATATTGAATAAATCAACATACTTTTTATCGTTTTTTGTATTTGTTAAAAAAAGGCTAGTTTCTGCGCTTCACACTCGTTGGTTTAGAGAAATTACGTATCAACCCATGTGAAAGCTGTAGAAACTTCGCTCCTACCCTTAGGAAACTCAATTAACGACGAGCTGTCAGTTCGTATATAAGGAAGCCAAAAGAGGCTCTGAGACATCATTCCTTTGCAGAGTTCGAAGAAAGATACAACGTCATGGCAGCTCTTACTTACAAGGTAAGTCCTGGAATTTGCAATTCAGAAAACTATTTTTGTGAAAGGCAAGAACTGTTCCTCAACGTTTATTCGCAACCCCAAAGGTGGCGGGAAATGTTGATCACGTTAAGTATATATGTACGAGGTCACATTTCTCAAATCTTATCTTTCTTTCGTATTGATACACCGAGTAGTATAACATCATCGTCGTAAATAAAAATCCAACATTGGCTATCATGAAACCTTGCAGAAAAATGTAACTTCTCTATTCAAAACGCAGTCTCTAATACTTCCTTAACGAATTTAATTACGATATCCAAAACATATTAGACTTCTACGAACTTTTACTGTAACACAGTGCAACCTTGAGGTGTAATAATAATTCCGTGCAGTCTCAAAAATGTAGTAGTACAATTTGCCCAGAGGGGAAAATCGGTTTTAAGATCCCTAAAATTTCCAACCTACTCAAGGATTCGAAGTGGGAATCTTCTGATTCCCAGACATGCGTCTAAAACAAATGAGCCACAATAGTAATACCCACAGAAATTTCATATGTCACTTCCTTTGCACTCGGCTAGATATTTTAGGTTAAAAAGAAACACGCTTAAAGATAGTTATAATTCTAATTATATTCGTATTCTGCAATAGTTCCTGAGTCTCTATGTTGTTATTACTTCTAAATATTTCCTCAAGTCAAATGGTTTTAATTCCGGACCGTTTACTTGGTATGACTCAATCGGCTTATGTTAAGTACGTTTCATCCCTTTTTTTTATCTTACTTCCAGTTACTGTAAGATGACGATTATGTAATCGCAAATTACTACTTTCTTACCATAGCAGCAACTTGCGAAACTATTCTTCCGAAAAGTTTTTTTTCTCAGTAGGTTTAATTAAGATGGTATAGCTAATTTTTTTATCATCATTACTATGGAAGTTACTAATCATAGTTTAGTAACGTGCTACTTTAGATGAACTCAAATGTCTCCAGTAAACAGATCCTACGGTGATTTTGAGATTTAAATGTGCATTAAATTAATAACGCTTTATGCACTCTCAGTTTAGATTTAATATCTTATCCTAGCAGACACATGTTTATTGAAAATTCCCGTTTGAATGAAAATTGAAAATGTGTACAATCCATTATTATTTTCTAAACTCATTTTAAATGCTCTGCTTTCAGATCCCCAAATAAATAACTTTACTGAAGTTTTTTTTTTTTTTTTTTTTTTGCCACATAATCAGACGTAATTTTGTTTCACCAGCACGTCAGTCTTTGTAAGAACTTGACTGTCGGTAAATACGATAGTAAAATATTTGAAAAAATAGTCTGTGTGAATAAATAGCTATTTTACAGCTAAGCTGGGTCGAAGTTGCTATTTTTAAGGTTCTAGATCCAACGGGAAATTGAGCCCTGATTCTGACGCACCGTTCGTTGTCTGTCTGTCTATCACAGGCTTCTAGCATTTGAACGGAATAAGTTGAAATAATCAAATTGGCAATGACGTATTTCATCATCCCATAACCGGACATCATTTTTAGAATTTTGTAAAATTCTATTGTTTATAGAAATAAAGAATGTCGAAACATATTTTTCTTCTACTCCCAACAAATGAGATACAGATATTAAGAACTCTTTAAGTAGAGAACCAAGATATGTTTTTCACTTCAAATTGAAGGAGTGTTGGGCAAGCAAAGTAATCGATTTTAGACCATTTTTGCTGTAGGATCTATCTCAAAAACGATATTACATAGGAGCTAGAAATTTATTCTCAATGTCAGGTATTTAAGCGGTAAATACTTACAAAAAAAACCTTATAATTAGATATGCCTAAAATAGACGCGATCAAAACAAGCAGAAATTTTTGTTTTAATATTACTTTGCCATATATTAATACTATTTTCTTAAAAGTGCTCTTAAATCCGACTGCATTGCATCCTAACATATGTATTATAAATTTTATTTCAATCAAATGTCTGCTCAAACTGTGTGCGCAGCTATGTGGCGCAGCGATGGAAGCTATGGAGCGGAGTCGCTGTCTGTCTAAAACTGACGAACATTAAATTTTGTAAAAACTACTAACTCTTAGGGAGCGTGAATAAACCACGTAGCTCCAGTTTGGCCTCCAATGACCCCCCCCCCCCACGCGGCTTTTGCCTCTACCCCCTACCCCCTCCCCACGTAGCACGTAGCTTTTTCATTTTTGATTCCAGAAGACATTTTGCACTATTTTCTCTTGTCAGACTATTGTAAATTACATATGGAGATAATTAACTGTGGGAAATAAATATTCACATGCTATTGTGAGTTCTGTTCCTCATTTTAACTGTGAAAAATGTTATGAAAGGAAAGCTACGTGGCCTGGCTCGGAACCCCCCCTTCCCCCACGTAGCCCAGCGGAGCCTTCCAGTCAACCCCTCCCCTCCCCTCCCTGGACCGATCCACGTAGTTTGTGCACGCTCCCTTACCCATAACATACGATATATTTGTTGTCATGAGTTGCCGAATCCTAATTGTCTCATTTTTCTTCCATGTAACTATAGTCGTTACGCGCTCCATGTTCAGTTGTCAGTGTTGGTGGTGTTGCTGGTAGCCGCCTGGTCGTGACAGGCGCACCAGTCCAGCAAAACGGAGAATCGCTGACTGGGGAAGAGACAATATCTTTCGCTTTCACAGCAGCTCCGTGGGCCTGGCCATTATGGGGAGGAGCCTTCGGTGAGTAACATCGCTGAACTGATCAAAATACAAGCTACGGTTTCGTAACAATGACTAATAAGTAAAAAATGAAAAAATAGAATTATTTAATTGCAACACTGAGTCTTAAAGTTTTAGTTCTTATTCGAAAAGTGCTGTTGAATAACAATCTGAACATTTTTTTTCTGTAATGAGAACTCACATGTTAATCCACTAATGAAGTACACAGATAGAAAAATAAAGATTTTGTATAATTGTACAATGGAGGGAGATTGCTTTAGAAGGTGTAAAATGTAGTATCTTGGTATATCATCGGATAATAAACTTATTTAGGCAGAACGCAAGCGACAGGTAGAAGGGAGAAGTTACAAAAATTTGCTTTTACTGGAGAGGGTGATGAGGGGATGTATCATGAGTGGGAAGGCATTGGGATCATAGTCTTTGTCAGACAATAGCTGGACTTTTTTTTGCCTTTACGCCTCGTAGACATCTAGGTCATTAGAGGCGGAAAAGGAGTGGGAATTCGGAACGGGAAGGAATTCGGCCATGGCCTTTATGAAGGAAGCATCCCACCATTCGCCTGGAGTTATTTGGGGAAACCATACAATTTTTTGGGCATTTTGAGTTTGTATAATTTCCATATTACAGGATATTAAATACAGAAACTGGAGGGCGTGCAAAAGTGTGCATTTAGAATTGTTTGTGGAAAAACATAACAAATAATTGAGGAGCTGGGTTGAGAGTCTTCAGAAGACAGGAGGCGGGTGAAGAGAAGAGAGTGTAGGGAATGTATAAATAAGGTCTATATTCAATTAGGCCTAGGGTGACGCTTACATGTATTAGAAACATAATGTGGAAGAACAGAGATGACCATGACGACAAACTAGCTCTTGATTTCAGGCATAAAGGAATTGTGAAAATTTTCTTTTGTAGGTCTACCTAATGCTGTCAGAGATTGGTAAAAATTACCGAAGTAAATGCTACACAATGTATCTCAAACACTGAGAGAATTTAAAACAAATGTTCGTGCAAGGTGCAAATAGATTGTTAGAGAAATTGTATTGGAAGGATTTAAAATAAAAATTCGTGAACTGCAGAAACAGATGGCATATGCTTGGTTGGAATTATATTGATTATGCTAAGATCTAACCATTTTTTCTGTGGTGGATTAGCAAATGTGTCGGGTACCAAAATTCGAGCATATTGAGACACCAGTCTTGGGAAATAAACACGAAATTCATATTGTCATTTTTATAATTAGTATTCATTATGGTGTTACCAAAAAAAATCACTGTCAACAAAGACTACCAAATAACATGAAACCACAAGTTACTTTCACTTATGGCAGCTATTAGTTTTACATTCCTGCGAAATTTCATCTAAAATTTTGACAATCAACAGTATTGTTAAAAAGAAGGCAATTCAGTCATAAAATAAGTAAATGCATTCATAGATGTAAACAGGTCTAGATCATAAAACTGCACGAAATTTTGTATAAGTTAAAGTTTTAGAAATGGCTGTAAAAATCTGTCAGACAAACAGGCGAACCGTGATTTTAGTTAGACTGATTTATGGTTGCAATATAGAAAACAATCAGATGGGAAATCTCTGTCAGCATTTGTATGCCTCAACGGCCTTTTGCAAAGTTAAGTTCTTATGCAAGTTACTTCAGAATTCCCAGTCAAAAATTCGACATCAGCTAGGGCATTGATTTTGATTGAAAGGATTGTCTATTGACAGTTTAGCCTCATGAATATCCTTGTATATTCTCTCTGTAATAGCTCCAATCCAAAATCTCAGATTTGCAAGTGCATGAATGCTATTTTTAAGTCTTGGTTCTTTTTGATAAACTATATATATAGATTATTTTAGAACTATCGTTGATCAAGAATCAATGCCATAAAATAGTAGAAGCAACATTATTTCAATTTGGTAGGAAATTATTTTGATTTTCTTTTTTTTTTTAAGTTTCAAAAAATGTCATAATGTAATAATTGAAATAAAACTGGCTGAAAAAGAGTATTGTTATGACTTGACACACATTATAGCTGGCCTTCTGGTCAATACTTACCTAGCCACTGCTATTGGGATTGTTGGGCATGAAGTGGGTTCAATTCTCTCGGTCTTGCCACACAGATATAATTTTTCATAACTTCATTCATACAGAAACCAATGCAAGATATTTCTTAAATAGTAACTTATTATCCAGTCTCCAGTGGGCTGCTAGATCCTTTTTGTCACTGCACAAGCACGAGACTTGGCCTTTTTTGCGTGATTCATTATTATATCTCCTTATTCGTTGATTGATCTTACAGTTGATGCAATGCCATTGAAATGCTCTGTCTACTCTCGTATCTGAGTGAGCACTTTGTAATGATTATAAATTTGATTTTGAGTTTAATTCATTCAATTAATTACTGTGATTAAATGTTTCAAGCGTGCCATAAAAAAAAAGGAAGATTAAAGGACAGAGTATTGCCTCACAATTGAATAGGACCATAAATGAAATTAATTAAAGACAACTGTATTTTATTGTAGCAATAAGGAATAAAAAATACTAAATTAATCTGAAATACATTCACAGGCATCATTATTAAAACTTGGAGTTCTGTTCCAGAAGGGGCAAGTTGGTTTATCAATAACCAGTTCCACGGCTAGCTCACTAAAGTTTAATGGATGATTGGAGACTCCATAAGCAATTTTCACTGCTGTCAGGGTCGCACTGGGTTTTTAATCACTATGGCAGTGAGAGTTACTTATTTGCGGATGCAGTACATTACCATCGTTGATGCGCCGCTGTAAGCAGTATGCAATACGATCACTGATGCAAACTGTATTCGTAGCACCATACAGAAACACTTCCGTACCACCACAGCTCTCGTCCTTCACGTGTCACGTTTTAGCAGCCATCTCCTCACTCGAACACCCTAGCATGCAGAAGGTAGACTCGCCTACCCCCTCCTTTCCCTGAACGTGCATACTTCAAGGTCTTCCTATTGTGTGTTTCCCGCTAGCTGACAAGCCGGCACCAGCCTGAAGGAGTCCTTTGTCACCGAATTCGATGGCTATAGGCACATTCACTAAACGCAAATCATGGCATTTTTAATCACCCTTTCTAATGAAAAATGTGGTGACTATTGGAGATCACCACATAGCCTCCAGTCCACATTAAAATTTTATTTGTGCAACACAGAAATAAAATTTTACGTCACACGCCTTCTTCCCTGAATCACTTTATATTTTGATGGTTCATCTAAAGTCTGCCCTTATCTTTCCTGGCTATTTGACTTGTCCCTTCACAGAACTCCATTTTATGAAACTACCCTTTTTTTAATTGTATCTATATTCTTACCGAGTATTTCATTTACCATTACTGGCAAAACTCTGTTTGAGTAGGTTACTATCATTGTAACAAAATTTAATTTATGCAACCTATTAACAAATGGAAAGTTAATACATCAGCCTAGCCAACGGATACAAGAAATGCATAACTTATAACGAGAAATATACAAATGTTGAACCGTTATGTGCCAACCTTGTCTAGTAAATAGCATCAATTATAATTAACCATTAGGTACGTAATACAGACTAAAACATATATACAACACTATGATTCAAATTTAGATGTATATATAAACATCACTAAAACTATAATCTGTTACCACTAGTTCTGGTAACAGCCTCAGCCGCATTCATTATGACAAATAATTCCACATCCAAAGTTAGTGCTTTGTCATCCTTACAAACAATGAAAATCTACATTTGTTTCCTAACATCTACCATATATATATGTTCACCAACATGTGAACCTTTAGTTCCTAAAAGAAACTTTAATTATCTAGAAACATAATGCCTTAAACTTTACAAAAAAATGCGTTTAATTTACCTTCATTATCAACATCTTTCTAATTATAAACATCTACCCATTTCCTCAAAATACTTACTTTTGCTTTAAATATTTGCAGAGGTTACTTGCATTATATAGATTCCCAATTAAGAAAACAATTCAATTGAATTTCTTTATTTAGTCCTTTTTTCCGAAGTGCTGTTCCACTTGATAGTGCGAGTAATTTGCTTAAAACATTATTGAGAAAAGTGGAGAAGATTTTGAGTTAAATCCGCGGACCCAGTAAGTGTGGAAAGACTACTTAACATTTACTTTACCTTACAACTCCCAGAGCTACACATTTATTTATTCCTTTATGGTCACAACAGTCCTAGACCTTAGCAGCTTGAGTACTAGTGAAGAATTACCTAGGGAAACGAGTCCCTAAAAAAAAATTAATAAAGAAGTCATGGTGTTTTATCACACCGAACTTTAAACATGCAATCGGATTGCTTCGGGCGCTTATTTTAATTACTTTGTGGACTTACATATCATTGCCACTAATGAGAATTTTGCAGCCACTTGAGTCATATCCGTTGCTTATTTACTCCGACATCTATTCTTTTCGTCCGAGCAAACAAATTAAATTCACTAAGGTAACTTCCTTCCTTCGGTAATCATCTAACAAGACTCAAGAAGTGTTTTTACTCCTTCCCTACAAGAGTTTAACTTCATCTTACACACCCTTAGTAATTGTGAATCATTCTCTCTGATGGTGGTAATTAAGTTTAGAAATGTGTAGTACGTTTAATGACGATATGAAATCGTTAACAAGACTTTTAACTTGTCTATACATAAGCTCTCTTATTATTAATTTTTAACCCATATCAAACTCAACAATAGAAACATGTGCACTATCAACTCACATTTTTAAATTAAATTATCATATCAAAGTAGTTTTGAACAGTCTACTTCAAATATTGTAAAACAAATTGTTTTTTCTTTATCATGTAGACATGTGAATTTAAAATGCGTTGCAAACTGTATAATTTTGAGGATATAGTATGTAATCTTTAACTATAATTTTTTTTTTTTTTTACAACTAGTGGTGCCCTTTGAAATGCTCATTGTTGGCACACTCGCACATCCTGAGATGTTTCGCACGCATTTGCCTGCGATGGTTCGGCTGAAACCGGCGAAGAGTTTCGCTGTGGAGATTGTTCCCGCACAATAGCATTTACACGCGGTTGCTGCCCCTGTGACTGGTTACGTCCATGGTTAGTCATTCCGCCGATTTTCATTGTAAAATTGTTTCCCCTTATCGTAGGGCTTGCGGTTGTGATCTCTATTTGAGTTCCTATTATTATTATCATGCGGTTGTCCACCATGATGGTCAAAGTTGCCTGGTGGGCCATCTTCGATTGCATCTATATTTTGTAAAGTTTCAAGGAAACTTTCCAAAGTAGTTGCAACAACTGGATTAATAAGACCCCTTGTCTGCTTTGAGAAATGCGTGGAAACAGCTGCTATGAACTGCTGGTCCTTAAGAGGCTGATCTAGGAGTCGCGAGAGTACTGCTAGTCTTCTTACATACATCACTCTTGAACCGTGCTCGCGTGGATCGTACTTCCCTTGGCAGATTCGGAGCAGACATCGTGACTGTTCTTGCACAGACCAATACGTCCGTAGAATGCCTCTTTAACTCTGTATAGGTTGTTCTCGCTTCGCAAGTAATGGCCAACCCAGACCTTTCTTGGAAGTCAAGTGCCTGGTTTACCAAGGCCATCCAAAAAGATTCTGGAATGACCCTTATACGGAAATATTCCTCGAGGTTAGTCAGAAAACTCACGAGGATTGATTCCTTCTTCATTCGAAACCGTGGTAATGGAATGTCAACATGAATTGGTCCTATCACCTCTGTTCCAATAACCTGTCTGTTCTTCTCCACCACACGCAACTCCTCCCTCAATTTTACTTGCTCTTGCTTCAGAATAGACGCGTCCTCTTTTCAAGGTTATTACCGAGTTACTTATTGAAAGTAACCTCTCTGGTCAGTTGCAAATGCTGACTGTTCGGCGTCATCTTGCACCCTCACGATTGACGTGGTCAGCGCATCGATGTTCGAGTGGCCTCGTTTCGCAACCCCTCTACGCTATCTACTAAACTGGTCACCCGACGAGAGACAGCTTCCTGCGACCTTGTAAGATCCTCACAAGTCACAGTTACCGTCCCCACCTGTGACTGAACCACTTTCAAGTCACTTTCAACTCGCAAAGATAGATTTTGCATGTCCACAGTAAGAGACGATTTGACAGCATCTATCTTTTCATCAAGCTTGGAGCACATCGCTTCCTGTCGGGCATTTACAATTGACATTTGCTCCGTGACTTCATTCAGTTTGTCATTCACTGCGGTCAATTCAGTACGGATTTGGTGTTTAATTTCCATCTTAAACTCGTCACACTGTGTTTTTAGAAATTGCTGACACTCCGCGGACATTCTTTTCCTGATATCTGACGTTGTTCCACAGCATTTTGTTCCAAATTATTCAGTTTCTGTAAATCATCGTCAACAATGAAGCGTTTAGTTTCCGGTGGTGTGATTTCTTTAGATTCCGATATCTGTGTGTGGTTATTTTCTAATGAAACATCCTGCTGTTGTGCTGTGACCCCTACATTGTGAGTCGGGGTGTGTTCTGCTTCTCGTGATTCTAAGTCTCCGATTAGCTCAGTAGACGCACGGTGTAATTCATTGTCAAAAATTTCTTCGTGTGTTCCCATAGTGACAGTGTCTGTGTCTAAAATGTTCACAGAAATATCACTCGCGATTTTCCCAGAACGAAGTTTCATACGAATCTATTATGTTTTACGTCGCTCTCATCAAAAACCAACAAATTTATCCACAACGAAAATTTATTCAACAAACAAAACTAAAATTGTTTCCGGCAATGAACAGCCCTCAAAATTTAAAATTGATTTCAACGCGATATTAATAACGTGCCCCAAAACATGAATCAATTACCGCACTATCAACTGCAACACACGTCATCATCTTATAGAACTGATAAGAACAGTTGTATATAACAAGACAAAGCGAAAACAAAAACCATCATAAATTAAAAGAAACAGAAATCACCAGCACAAGAACATCAGCAATCATCACGAGAGCGAATGAACAACAACAAAAAATAATCACAAAGAACACAAGCAATCCTTACAAAAGCGAACAAACACAAGAATTATCATCACATATAACTGGTCAAAACAGTTTGATCATTCCCAAAACAAAACGAAAAAACAATGAAGAACGACAGCGGGCAAAAATTGTTACCATGCTGCCAACTCAAAACAAAAAAAATACATACAAAATTTAATAAGTAATTTGGAGGCTACGCTATGCATTTCCATTTCTTGTTTCCCGATTGATCATCTTAAACGTGGCTAAAGCTGATATGCATTATTATTAATTTTTGATAAAATCTTTCACTGCCAATAATGATTTAGTATCAGAACCTTAATCATTCTGATATAGACAAGCCCCGAGTTGGGATAGCCAATGAAATGCTCTGTCTACTCTCGTATCTGAGTGAGCACTTTGTAATGATTATAAATTTGATTTTGAGTTTAATTCATTCAATTAATTACTGTGATTAAATGTTTCCAAGCGTGCCATAAAAAAAAAAAGGAAGATTAAAGGACAGAGTATTGCCTCACAATTGAATAGGACCATAAATGAAATTAATTAAAGACAACTGTATTTTATTGTAGCAATAAGGAATAAAAAAGACTAAATTAATCTGCAATACATTCACAGGCATCATTATTAAAACTTGGAGTTCTGTTCCAGAAGGGCACAAGTTGGTTTATCAATAACCAGTTCCACGGCTAGCTCACTAAAGTTTAATGGATGATTGGAGACTCCATAAGCAATTTTCACTGCTGCCAGGGTCGCAATGGGTTTTTAATCACTATGGCAGTGAGAGTTACTTATTTGCGGATGCAGTACATTACCATCGTTGATGCGCCGCTGTAAGCAGTATGCAATACGATTACTGATGCAAACTGTATTCGTAGCACCATACAGAAACACTTCCGTAACACCACAGCTCTCGTCCTTCACGTGTCACGTTTAGCAGCCATCCCTCACTCGCACACCCTAGCATGCAGCAGGTAGCCTCCACTACCCCCTCCTTTACCTGAACGTGCATACTTCAAGGTCTTACTATTGTGTGTTTCCCGCTAGCCGACTAGCCGGCACCAGCCTGAAGGAGTCCTTTGTCACCGAATTCGATGGCTATAGGCACATTCACTAAACGCAAATCATGGCATTTTTAATCACCCTTTCTAATGAAAAATGTGGTGACTATTGGAGATCACCACACCATTAAAACAAACTACTCACCAACACGTAAACTGTCAAGTATTTCAGTTTTACTTATGTGGCGTAAACGACGTTTTTAGAGTGGAAATTATTATTTTTTAGTAAGAAAGGAGACTTTCTCTGCGAATGATTGCAGTGAAGTCCTCTTAGGTTGTATCTCCGGATTTCATTGCAAACACACGAAATTACACACGTGAGGAAGACGGCGGAGGCAGCCGTCGAAGTATGGTGTTCCTACAACACAATTCGTTGATACACCCGTGAAAATTTCATTATAACTTTTTTACCTTTAGTCGAAATAATAACAAGGAGAAGAGGGATTAATCGAAAGCCTGAGCGGCACATGTAAGCAGGTGGCTTTCGTCAAAGAAACGCATTGAGGCAGCGGCCAAAACAACAATAAGTCAAAGGATATACAATTTCCTTTGATAGCTGTTAAATAAATAGGTATGCGATCGTTAAAATTACGATAACATTAGTATCATATCAACGAATAATCAAATTTTCAGCCGCAAATTAGGAAATTTTCACAATTACTTTATCTGCAAATACAGAAAATGGGAATAATGAAACCGTGAATAAAAAGCTGTAACCGTGTAGTTCAGATAACGTGTGCGACACTTAAAAAATAATTATATAGTTAGAAAATCGTACCAAATACGCACCATCACTCAAATTACAAAAATGTGTACTCGAAACAAACGTAAGTTTTGATGAATACGTAAAAGTGTATTTATTTACACACGAATGACGAAGGTTGACTAAAAACAAACGCTTGTTCACACGAGTCAAATGCCAACTGGAAGGGTACAGGCAAACAGTGCAAAACATCCGACAGAGACCGAGTGGGGCAGCGAGTCACGCAGACTGACACACGTTTCCCGCCGGATTTTGCGGATCCGCTTAATTTTTTGCGGGATCCGCCAGATTGTCTAATGCTGCGGGATGCCGCGGGATTGCGGGATCCCGCTTTGCTGGATTGCAATCCCTAATAGTAATGCATGGAAGGAAAAAGATGACCATGACCACAAGCTGGCACTCGATTTCAGGCACAACGGTGTGGGAAGATTCTCTTTTTTTAGATTAGGTGTCAGGAATTGGAATAAGTTATCAAGAGAAATGATGAACAATTTATCAAAAAACGTTGAAAGAATTTTAAGATTAAAATTTTTATAGAGGGCAAATGTAGGTGGGTTTAGGAAAGGGGGAAGACGGGTGTGCAGGGAAATTGCCACCGGAGTGTGCGCCCCACTGCAATTTAAAATAGATTAAGCTGTTGTTAAATATGCCGGGTTTTGCATGGATAAAGTATTTCAATCAGTTATTAGTGTGATCTTCATCATTTTCTGGTGTTTATTTTATGCATAATATTCCAGCACCTGTGTCTAAAAAACGAATGTATATCTATCTGACGCATGTTTATATGAACCTTTTTACTCAATATTGTTCATACTACCACCTGCTGAATCAGCGTATGTATCAGCGCAGTAAACTACAGTATTCTATCCACACGGAGTCAGCAGTCGCTACAAGACGGAGGTCGTCGAATTACAAAACAAAGTCCTGTCACAACCAGAGGACTTAGGGAATCTAATGAAGCTTTGTAAACACGTCAAGACGGAGGCTACGGGCTGGGCCAGATAAACAAAACAAGGTCGCTCAGCCGCGGAGGACGAAACTCGCTGGCAGCATCTCTGGAGCCAGCCTCTCACAGGCGCTGAACAAGACCGCAGGACGGAACCGAAACGTCGCCAGCAGAACTAAAAGAAGATAAGAGCTTCAATGCTTGTAAGTTGGAAACAAACTACTGGAGAGGATGAAAGCGTGACTCGGAGCGTGGTGGGTGAGCGGTAACGCTCTGGCCTCGCAGTCGGGAGGACGCGGGTTCGAATCCCCGTCCGGGCACCTAGATTTGGGTTTTCCATGATTTACCTAAATCACTCCAGGCAAATGCAGGGATGTTTCCTTCAAAAGGCCATGGCAAAATTCCTTCCTGTTCCTTGCTCCAAGTCGTTTTTCGCCTCTAATGATCTCGACGTCGACGAGACGTAAAGGCATAACCATGAAAAAAAGTTACATGTTGGATAGAGAAATTTTGAGAATATAGAAAGAAGAGCGTTACAGGAGGAAACGCAGTGCCTCAGGGTAGTGTATAGGGACCACTACTATTCATTATTCTAATGAATGATGTGTTGATGGTTTAAAGGCGACATAACACCATCAAAACGAGAGCGCTGCAGGGTGATCTGGGCAGAATATCTAACTGCAGAGATCAATACGGAATCAAGATAAATGCCAAGAAGAGTCAGCTTATCAGGTACACAGATAAAAAACAACTAAAGGTTGTTGAAGGACTGAAGTGTAAATACGGTGGCATAACTTTTGATAATATTCAACTGGGCAGGTGGTAGGAAAAGCTTACAAAATTCTTTATTTACTGGAGAGGGTGATGACGGAATGTACCAGGTACTTGAAGGAAGTCATCGGTCAGAGCATTGGTCGAACGCGGTGGTATGGTATGGCTCCGACATTTCAGGTGTCAAATAGAGGACTTGGAGAGCAGCTGGATTCGTTTGTATAAATTACCGCAGACTGGAGAGATAACTGATATTCTGGAACGGGAGTCATCTGAAGGAGTAGTGCATGCAAAGGAGAAGATCACCACATTCAGTTTCATGCGTAAGGGGGTTGGATGTTTTTCTCAGCCCCCCCCCCTCCCTCACCGGTTGGTGAGGGTGTCAGAAATTAGGACAAATTACCAAGGGAAGTAAGGAATAAATAATGAAAAACGCTGAAGGACTATTTTTGTTGTGCTATCGTCAACATCGATGTGATTCGAGGCAGGGAAGGAATTCGTGTGTTGTTGGGTAATGCCTAGTGAGGTTGTTATTCGGTGTCTGCCGGGTCCTCCGTATCGTGTTTACCTCCCAGCGAGGTGACTGACCAACACGGAAACCACAGCGCTGCCGACTATAAAAAATACACCCAAATCTACGTTTAGAAAATGCCAATAACATGATAAAGTTTTCGGGAAATTCTGCAAAAAAATGCAAATAAATAAATAAATAACGGCCATATTATCCCACCTATATCTAGGCCAAAAACAACTACCTCTAACAGGTGCACCGTGAACATTACTACTATCATTCTATAAAAACGAAACCCCACTAAAAATAAACATACTAATATACAGTTGTTCCAAATGTTGTTTCTACCCAGTAACATGTCTAACGTTCACGAAGTCTACCGCATGAAAACTACCGTAAACATCTCTACCAGGGGAATCTATACAAAGCGAGCGCAATATGTACCATAAATATGTCTACCACTCACAAGCCTGCCTTAACGGTTCGACCAAACCGTAAACACACCAAAATAAAACTTTACTACAATAATTCTATACCCCAAATATCTTTACCAAAAACCTAGATCAAGGTAACTTTTTTGTTACTTATGGCTTTACGCCTCGTCGACGTCGAGGTCATTAGAGGCGGGAAGGGACTGGGGACAAGGAACCGGAAGGAATTCGGCCATGGCCTTTTGAAGGAAGCATCCCGGCATTCACCTGGAGTGATTTGTGGAAACGACAGAAAACCCAAATCTGGATAAGATAACTTTACGATTTTCAAACATTACCAAAAAAAGAACTCTGCCAGAATTTAACCCAAGCCAAACTTGTCAATATAATTAGCTTGCGTCTGTAAAACACATATCTTGATAGTGTAAATTTTATCTTGAAAATTTCTGAAACAAAACTTAAATATATATTTTAGTTAAAAATAACAATAAACAATACATATTTAATGTTTTATACCGACTGAATTATTTACATTTATAAAAAAAAAAATCTTTGTTTAGTTCCTTTATGAAGACTAGTGATCGACTAGTGGTCGAAATTCGACCGTAATTCATTAAGTTATTTAGTTTCTTTTGTAAAAGAGTAATAATCATTGGATATATTTTCTAAATTTGTTCTATCGCGATTGCTGCGAGCATAGATATATTATATACTATATAATAATAATAATTGATAAAATGCGATGGAGCGCACTCTCCCTTCCTCCTTGAGCACCAAGGGATTCAACCAATTTTTACTTTAAATTCTATCAGTGTTTTCGGTAAATTATTCAACACTTTTCTTGGTAATTTATTCCAATCCCTTACACCCTCTCCAACAAAAGAAAATTTTCCCACAACCTTATGCCTGAAATGAAGTGCCAGCTTGTGGTCATGGTCATCTTTACCCTTCCAAGCATCTCTCTTAAATTTTCCCGCCAATATCTTTCAACGCTTCATCACATTGACGTCGTTGCCTGCGAGCGTGTACTAATATTAGCTTGTGTTGTTTGATATTGCTATTGCATGTTTATTGGAATTTTCACGTAACCTATAATTGACAGTAGTGTCAACATCATAAAAGTATAATAGCGCATAAAATGGTGAATGATCATATGCAGCAGTAATTTGACCTGATCTATGATTTAAAAAAAAAAAAAAAAAAAAAAAAAAAAAAAAAAAAAAAAAAAAAACATGTATTTTAAAATGATACACTCCACGCGTGACTTTATCCGAAGTTTTAGCTTCTGAACCAACCATTGCAAATGATAAATTATTTTTATGAATCTTTTCAAAATAATTTTTCGACTTTCTATTTATCGATGGTTCATTTGAATTTAGTCCATTATGCAATGATTTAAAATAAGATTTTGACTTAAGGCCGGTACTACTGGTTTAGCCTTATAACAACACGAAGTGAATGCAGTCCTCTCACCTGAAGTGACTTCTGATTCGAAATGTTGTGCGTTACAAAACCTGCAATTATAAATTATTAATCCTCACTTGAAACTATTAAAATTTCTAAGAATGACATTTAAACGTATCCATCAAAATAATGTCAACATTTTGTATACTATTTTCACCATGTAAATTTGGTCTATTATTTTCAATTTCACGCAAATAGGTATTCCTTCTTCTTTGTCTCTCATTCCGACCTTTCAATGTACTATGTCAAGGCATAATGGAAGTACGTGCGAATATCTGAATGTAAAAAAAAAAATAATGAAATTACTGAAATTAAGATTAGACAGGGTTTCAAAAACAAAAGGCCACTAAGCAAAGCGCCCTTAACCAAAGTTTAAATAGTAAAATGTACTCAATTTTTATGTTACTACCAATCCAATTTACTTTTTCTGTTTGGCAGAAACCATCAGGCGATTCAAATTATCCGTTTGGATGCCGAATTGTCTATAATATAGAAAATATTCCTTTTATAGGTTGAATGATTAATCTCTACTCTGTGCGAATTCACGTCAGGTAGTTGGTTCCGATTCTATCCGATTACACGCACACACACGTCCCCGAATTTATTTGCATCACATATATTAACTATGCTTATTATATATTTTCTTTACTGTTTGACCAAAGATCACAGAGTACACTTGAGTGAAAGTAAACTTGATATTGGCAGAATCGCTAAGGCCATTTAAGAAAGAAAGAACTTAAATAATTAATATTTTATTTAATTTAATTTACTGTATTTTTTAACACATATTATATATTAATTTTAGCTTTCTGCACTTCTTCTCCATATAAACTTTTTCTATGCCAAATTTAACACCTCTCCGTGCACGTAATATTCTTAAAAAGGGATCCGAAGTTTTCGCTTAGCGTATTAATATATAGATGCTTGCTTTGCACCTGTGAAATGCATAAAAAAAACAACTTAAAATTAACAATAATTAATAACAATTCGTTGTGACAGATTATTGTTCTGATAAATAAATGAACGGTACTAAAATTTTATCACTCCAAGTAAATCGATGACTTATCAAGAAAAAATTCTAAAAAATGTGCTATATGCTAAACTGATTTTTTCATGCTAAACCATTTGGAAATGCTAAATTGGCAGCGCTGCACGTGACACTAGTGTAATAGCTGCCCGCTTCGTACCCGCCTCCACGAATAACCAAACCAATACAAACAGCGAAAAGTCAACAGCAATGTTATAAAATACTGTTTCTAAACCACTCCAAAAAGCGAACCTAAAAGCCCTTTTTACCAAAAACTACCTTAAATACGGCGAAACTTAAAATACATTTGTATTGCTACAAAAATCGAATAGAGGAGGAAAAAGAAGGAAAAACATAAACAAACTTCACGCAGAAACAAAAATCTTTAGCGCTGGTCCAACCTTTTTTTCAACCTTCTGGCTTTATGCCTTGTCGACGTCAAAGTTATTAGGGGCGGGAAAGGATTGGGGGCAGAGAACGGGAAGGAATTCGGCCATGGCATTTTAAAGGAGCCATCCCGACTTTTGCCTGGAGTGATTTCGGCAAACAGAAAAGACCCTCAGCTAGGGAACGAAACGCCTTTTAAACTGTTATAGTTTAATATCATTTTCTACTGGTAATCATTCAGTAGGATATAATTTTCAGCGTTTGATTTCTGGTAAAGACACATGGTGTGTGGTAGGGTTTGGTAGAGACTATATCAGCCTCTTCCAACCAAATGTCAACATCTCCTTCACGTGGTGCACCCTGTTTGCACGGACGAGGCTCTGACGACTGAAAGATTCCCGGTATAAGGAGTCACCCACTGTTTGCCAACGGCCTCCGAAAGGAGGGCGGAAGAGCGGCGAGTGGTTCAGGGCACCCTCTTGCCCTTGGGGTTGGAAACGGCCCCTAAAGGCGGATGAATCAGAAATGATTAACGGCATGGGGATGCAGAAGGCAACGGGAAACCACTGCATTAAAGACCCAAAGGGTATCCCGAGGACATGCAACCCTCTCAAATCTGTATATATAAAATCCTAAACGAGCACATACCTCGGACAAACCACTGGACTAATTCACGCCATATTCACAAGGAATGTTAATGATGTGGCGCGAAAGGTTTTTTAATATAATTCATTCCGATAGGGGCGCTAGATGATACATCTTATTTTTAAAATTAGGTTATGCTGACCGCGATTCCACAGACAGCTCTGTATTTCAGAAGCTTTGCTCACCAAAGTTTACACTACTACAGTATTGATTCGGTTTTGTTTTTTCAGTACGGGTATTTATTCCATAAGTTTTGTTGAATGCAGTAAAATAAAACTGAATACGTTATTTAAACGTAACGAGTGTAAGAAAAACTTGACAGTAGCGCAGAAACATTTTATAAGCGGTAGTTACATGATATCAGTTATGTTCTCTGACCAGAGATTATCCTAGCACGTAGTTAACGAAACACTCTGTTTTCAACGTATCAGTTTTTTTTGTTTTGTTTTTTTTTTAGATTCTGTTTCATGACTGTTGAATAAAAAATTAATGCATTTTGTTCATATCATACTAAGGTTGTAATTTACATGGAAAAGAAAGGGAAAATACACCCAACACTCACCAAAGTTGAAGGGAGGAGGGCAGCAGCTGTTGCTTTGGTGAGTGTTGGGTGTATTTTTCCTTTCTTTTCCGTGTAAATATTGCCTCGCGGCATTTGTTTCCTTTCGTTGTTACCTATGACGTAGTACTTTATTAAATAAGAGTATTAAATACAGTAAAACTGCAGAAATGTGTGAGATTTCACATTTGATGTAGTGTTTGGTGATAGTGGCTTTGTCCGTAACGCTGCAGTCCCATTGTAAATATTAATAAGATATACAATTAGCGAAATTTGTGGAGATGGAAATGCCGAGTTGAATGCGTCGCCTGGATCTTAAGCATCATTCATGTTGGGTGTCAGCCAAGAATCTTAAGTTTCGGAAACTCAACTCATGCTTTCAAATGACTTTATTTGATACGACAAAAATGATTACAAATGATGACGGAAGAAATTTCTAAACAACATTTAAGATGCAATGACAAGAATATCACCAGATCCGATATCTCCATGCCAGATAATGCTCCAAAAATTTGGCAGATTTGTTATCTTTGCGATGAGGTAAACAACTCCCCCCCCCCCCTCTCCAGAAGGTTCTCAAGGAGAAGTTTTCACTTGCGGACATACGAAAAGTGTGACACTGGGTGTATTTCGCAGTTCGAAGTAATGCCGCATAACTTATTTGAAGCAGCCGTATCCCCACCTGGAAAATATTTTTTTTTTTTGGTGCTTTCTTTATTGTTAATATACACTGCTGATAATATATTTTTTAAAGAAATTGGACAAATATATGCCTAAATAACTGCAAGTGTAAATCAATCCCAACGTGCCTCCTGTTGGGTTGAATGAGGTGGAGGCTACGTTTCATTACGTTCCGGAAACGGCTGAGGGAACTTTGATGAAACTATGTGTACATGTTTCTGGCTGGGCCGCTAAGATTCTGTACTGCTAAATCATCCCCGGCAATGCCTGGTACTGTGCTAGGTGAAACAGGGTAAGTTGCATTCTGATGCAAAGTTGAAAAGGTGAGGAATTATAGACGATAGTTTTAGAAAATTGTTAAACTTTTTTTTTATCTTGATTCACACATGGTATTAGTTTCCTGCCCACTGGCGCCATGATCGGTGTACGAGGGAGGTCGGTACTGTATCACCCCACTGAACCAAGTCGCTGGCAATACACAAAATTTCTCTGATACTTTATCTCTGCACGAAGTTGGGGTGAAGCTTCTTACATATAGAATGTTGGCTTCATCCTGGGTAAAAGATTCCGGAGGTAAAATAATCCCCCAATCGGATCTCCGGGTGGGGACTGCTCAGGCAGAAGTCATCAGAATGGAAAGACATATTCTACGAGTCAGAGCGTGGAATGTTAGAAGTCTGATAGAGCAGGGCAGGTGGATTACAAAACTTGAAAAGGGAGATGGAACAACTTAACTTAGATATCGTCGTGATTAGTGAGATTAAGTGGAATGACGCACAGGATTTCTGGTCTGGGTAATACAGGATAATTAGCACACAAGCTGTCAATGGAGTCATTGGTGTAGGATTTGTAATGAACAATAAAGTAGGGAAACGGGTGAGTTATTATGAACAGCTTGGTGACAGGATTATTTTGATGAGGTTAGAAACTAAGCCCGTCCCAACCACATTAGTACAAGTATATCTGATCAGCCAGAACATTATGGCTACCTGACGCGGAATGACTGCTAGTCAGACACACGCACGGTGCATGTAGTATCAGTGAGCGTGCTATCCGTGTTTAGAATGAGGAAGGCGCGCGATCTATCAGTTTGACCGAGGGCAGATTGTGATGGCCCGGAGGCTCGGCACGAGCATTTCGGAAACCGCACGACTTGTCGGGTGTTCGAGGAGTGCTGTGGTGAGTGTCTTCAACAAGTGGCGAAACCAAGGTGAAACCACGTCCAGGGGACGAGGGATTAGGTGGCCACCCCTCATTACAGATGTCGGACGTCGTAGGCTGCACAGACTGGTAAAACTGGACAGGCGGCGAACTGTAGTGAAACTAATATCATACTTTAATGCTGGGCAGAGTACAAGTGTGTCTGAACACACAGTGCACCGAACACTCCTAACGATGGGCCTCCGCATCCGCCGACCCATGCATGTGCCAATGTTAATACCACGAGACCGGCAACTACTACTAAAATGCGCACGTGACCATCGTCACTGGACGTTGGCGCAGTGGCAGAGCGCTGCATGGTCTGATGAATCCCGATCCTTCTTCGTCATGACGATGGGAGGGTGCGAATCCGTCGTTTTCCAGGGGAACAGCTTCTTGACACCTGTACTGCGGGACGGAGACAAGCTGGCGGCGGCTCAACTAGGCTCTGGGGAACATTGAGTGGACAGGGGTCCGCTGGGTTATTTTTTTTTTTTTTTTTTTTTTACTTATTGCTTTACGCCTCGTCGAGGTCATTACAGGCGGGATGGGACTGGGAATAAGGAACGGGAAGAAATTCGGCAAGGCCTTTTGAAGGAAGCATGCCGGTATTCGCCTGGAGTGATACTCACGTGGAGGTGCATCATCTCGAAGGCGACGAGCGCGTAGTTGAGGAAGAGCGTGTGTCCGCGGATGACGGCGAGGTTGGGGAAGAGCCCCGCCAGGGAGCGCAGGCCGTTGACGCGGTAGAGCAGCAGGTAGCCCGTAATCTCGCGCAGCTCAGGGAACGACAGCTCCGCGAACTGCGCCTCCTCCGCCCGCTCCATCAGCAGGATCTGCACGAAGCCCTCGACCACGCGACAGCCCCTCAGGCGCGCAGCCAGCGCCGCCACGGAGTTCCGCACGTCCACCGACTGGCACACTGCAACACACGGCACACTCACACTAGAGCCACAGGCACACTGCAACACACGGCACACAGCACACTAGAGCTACAGGCTCACTGCAATACACGGCATACTCACACTAGAGTCCCAGGCTCACTGCAATACACGACACACAGCACACTAGAGCTACAGGCTCACTGCAACACACGGCACACAGCACACTAGAGCCACAGGCTCACTGCAATACACGACACACAGCACACTAGAGCTACAGGCTCACTGCAACACACGGCACACTCACACTAGAGCTACAGGCACACTGCAACACACGGCACACAGCACACTAGAGCTACAGGCTCACTGCAATACACGGCACACTCACACTAGAGCCACAGGCACACCGCAACACACGGCACACAGCACACTAGAGCTACAGTCTCACTGCAATACACGACACACAGCACACTAGAGCTGCAGGCTCACTGCAACACACGACACACAGCACACTAGAGCTACAGGCTCACTGCAACACACGACACACAGCACACTAGAGCCACAGGCTCACTGCAATACACGACACACAGCACACTAGAGCTACAGGCTCACTGCAATACACGACACACAGCACACTAGAGCCACAGGCTCACTGCAACACACGACACACAGCACACTAGAGCTACAGGCTCACTGCAATACACGGCACACTCACACTAGAGTCCCAGGCTCACTGCAATACACGACACACAGCACACTAGAGCTACAGGCACGCTGCAACACACGGCACACTCACACTAGAGCCCCAGGCACACTGCAACACACGGCACACAGCACACTAGAGCTACATGCTCACTGCAATACACGGCACACTCACACTAGAGTCCCAGGCTCACTGCAATACACGACACACAGCACACTAGAGCTACAGGCTCACTGCAACACACGGCACACACAGCACACTAGAGCCACAGGCTCACTGCAATACACGACACACAGCACACTAGAGCTGCAGGCTCACTGCAACACACGGCACATAGCACACTAGAGCTACAGGCTCACTGCAACACACGGCACACACAGCACACTACAGCCACAGGCTCACTGCAATACACGACACACAGCACACTAGAGCCACAGGCTCACTGCAATACACGACACACAGCACACTAGAGCTACAGGCTCACTGCAACACACGGCACACACAGCACACTAGAGCCACAGGCTCACTGCAATACACGACACACAGCACACTAGAGCTGCAGGCTCACTGCAACACACGACACATAGCACACTAGAGCTACAGGCTCACTGCAACACACGGCACACACAGCACACTACAGCCACAGGCTCACTGCAATACACGACACACAGCACACTAGAGCTACAGGCTCACTGCAATACACGACACACAGCACACTAGAGCTGCAGGCTCACTGCAACACACGACACACACAGCACACTAGAGCTGCAGGCTCACTGCAACACACGACACACACAGCACACTAGAGCCACAGGCTCACTGCAATACACGACACACAGCACACTAGAGCTACAGGCTCACTGCAACACACGGTACACTCACACTAGAGCTACAGGCACACGGCAATAAACGGCACACAGAACACTAGAGCTACAGGCTCACTGCGGCACACGGCACACTAGAGCCACAGGCTCACTGCAATACACGGCACACTCACACTAGAGCCACAGGCTCACTGCAACACACGGCACACTAGAGCCACAGGCTCACTGCAACACACGGCACACTCACACTAGAGCCACAGGCTCACTGCAACACACGGCACACTCACACTAGAGCCACAGGCTCACTGCAATACACGGCACACTCACACTAGAGCTACAGGCTCACTGCAATACACGGCACACTAGAGCCACAGGCACACTGCAATACACCACACACAGCACGCTAGAGCCACAGGCTCACTGCAACACACAGCACACTCACGCTAGAGCTGCAGGCTCACTGCAACACACAGCACACTAGAGCCGCAGGCTCACTACAACACACTAGAGCTACAGGCTCTCTGCAACTCGCAGCACATACCACACTAGAGCCGCAGGCTCACTGCAACACACAGCACACTCACACTAGACCTACAGGCACACCGCAATACACAGCACACTAGAGCTGCAGGCTCACTGCAACACACAGCACACTAGAGATACAGGCACACTGCAACAGACAGCACAGTAGAGCCACAGGCTCACTCCCCACCACTATCAAGCTAAACCCCTCACTCAACAAGTCGCGGTGAGACTGCTTCACACATTAGGAGCTGTCCAATCTAATAAACGAAGGAGGTTGGAGACAGAGAAAGCAGGAAAACAAGCGTGTCTAAGTATTACAATTCAAATATTGATTATGTATGAACTTTGATTAGTCCAATAAATGACAATTTGATTAAACTCGTGATTTTTATTGAATAAACACTTGATTTAAATCCTTTTGACTATAATCACGATTTTAATCAGAATGGTTTAATGACGAAGCACTGTATCGTACCTTGGGCCTGCACCTGCTCGTCTGGACTACTATGTGGGATGCGTACCGCGAGTACAGTGTGTGTTACTTACTGAGTAACGAATACAACGCCTCACTCCAAGCTCCGAAGCGTTACTCACAAATTAGATTTCGTTCCTCGCATTTGTCGTGCGGAGGTCAGTCTGGTTCGATAAACCAACGAATACGACGCATCGTGGGGAACTGGAACGGTTCGCCCAGCGGCTAAACGAACCTGAACGAGGGAATCAACATTGAAACATCGTGCCTCGCGCATTTCTGGCAATTTTGATTTGAATTCGTTTCGTTACAAAGGAAAATGTGTTACCTACAAACATATTGCGCGTACATTATTTTAATATAACTAATATTATTTACTGTTAAGTGTTGATATTTTTAAAGACAACATTAAAGTGATTTTGCAGTTTTTATTTCGTTTAAACTTCACACAGGATAATTTGTAAATAGAATATTTAGATAGATAATTTGAGATTGTTACTGTTTTTTATTGATCATACCTTAGTGGTATTTCATTGACTTCAAACATTTCTGAAAAGCATTTATTGTAAAATGCGATATTGTACTATATTTTACAGTACAAATTTTACCTAAACGTACTTTACAAAGTGCGACTGAAGTCGTCCCGTACGCTCGACTGTACCAAACTAACGGGTCGGAGTGGAGTCGAGTCGAGAACATTCCATCTGTATACGTCACTCTCATTGTCTGCGGGACCGTCTCGCACTTCCATTACATTGTTGGAGAGCGTTATGCAGGCAGGCAATCCCTGTTATTGTTCTGATGTATTATTTGAATCCTGTTGTGTTTGTAAGCTATTTGTTGTTCTTGCTCAACATAAGAAAGAAAATGTTATACATTACCTAAATTTACACTGTATTTCTTTTATTTAAAAATTAGATACTTCAATTCCATCGATAACACCTACAACTAGCCTATGGTTCCAGCTAAAAGTAGTTGCCTCTTCCTTAAATTCACATGACAACAGTCCGTTGTTTATCTTCTTAGTTATGACTCCAGCGATATTTCTCACGTCCGACTCCTTTGTTCCAGAGATAGTTTTCAACAAGCGGTTCATTGCTCCAGAGACAGTTTTTAACTCGTATCAAATATACGAATACAAAAGTTGTTAATGGTCTGTGGATAACCCTCGTAATCTCGCATGTTGTAGTTAAGTCATTGGGAATCGATTCTGGAATGGAGGCGGGACTCAACTGGCCGCGCAGGCCGCGTACACAATAAGCAGGCGCCTCGGACTCGTGTTTCAGGTCGCACGCCTGGTGATTAGGGCCGCTGCAAGGAACGGGAAGGAATTCGGTCACGCCTCTTGAAGAAACCATCACCGCATTGGCCCGCATGGTTAGCGGGAGAGCAGAGCCTGGAGAGCAGGCAGAGAGGTCGCTACGTCCCGTAGACAGTATTTCGACGTGGACTGTGTAGAAGCACTACACGGGGTCCCTGCAGTCTGCTACGCGACGCTGCTGTGAGTGGCGGGCTGCGTGCCTTGCGGGGGCTCGCTCGTCCGCTGTGCGACAGCACCAACCAAGTCGCCTAGTGTTTGTTCTTTGCTCGCGAGCTCTCTTCATTAATGCGGCTGACCTAAGTTTCGTCTCCGCCACAATGCGTCCCGTCTCCCTTGTAGTCTGTCCCTTTGATGAACACCCGCTTCAGCCGCACATTATTTAGTTTCTGGGACGGGACGGAGAGACTTGAAGCAACTTAACTACGCACTACTACGTGTGCTGCATACACTCTCCTCTGTTTCTTCAAAATGGCAGCCAATTCTGCAGCTACGCAAACTACGCAGGAATTCCGTTTGGTTTTGCACTGCTGTGGTTGACACAGTTCCGTGCCCACCTAGCAGCGTTACTTGCAATTATCCCACGTTTTCTTTCTTCAGTTGCGCAGCCGCTGCTGTCCCTGGTTGCAGTCGCTTTCCCAGCGATGTCACCAGCTACCTAGGCGTCCTTTCTCTTCACACTGAGAACATACTTTTCTGCCATCTTGTCTCTACGCTACTGGCACGGCGTACACCTTGCAGCCGGCGCTCGCGTGACGTATTGTAGCAAAGATTATGATGGCTGTGTTGTTGAAATAAATACATTTTAAACACAGAATTAAGATTGCAATCTTTTACAATTTATTTCCTTTTTGTTTGCTCTATGTGAAAATTCTCTTATAACCAACAACCTTGAAATGTCTAGGTTCTTTTGACCTTAAATATTCACATTCTGTGTGGATGAAATGGAAGATTCATTTCTAAAAATTCTATTTTTAATATTTTTGGTTTGCATTAATAGGATGTAAATTGAGCTTACACACGCTAATTACAAAAAGGAAATTCGAATGCAGAATTTCAAAGAAATAAATTAATTTAGAAATATTATCACTAAAAAACATGTTTATTTAACATTACATAAAAAATGAACTCAGCCAGCAAAGAAAATGAACGGAAGCAAAGGGACAATAAACACAATGTTCCCGGCTAGGGAGAAAGCAAGTAACTCCTTCAGTCTGGGCGTGTACTGGGTGAAAATGTTCATATGAAATCGTCAATATCGTAACTGGAGGAGGCTGTCGGCGACGTTGGTGTTTCCTTCACTATGAAGAAACACTTTTAACTCCATCCGGCAACTGAGGTGGGTTCACTTGTGGAAGCACGTGGAGAAAACAGCACGACAAAAACGCGACCTCCACGTTTCTTTGACACACACACGTGCGTACTACACGGGGTGTCGCCCCCAAGTGCCCCTCGCTACCGCATGTCCGGCCGTCGAGGGCTCCATCTGTACCTGCGTCAAACAAAACAATCCAGCCGACAACATGGCGCCGTCGTCTCACAGAGGCGACGAACAATCAATGACACCACAGGCTCGACATTACAACTTTTGACCGTGTCTGTAATAGTCTTAAATTAAGTTTGTTCCGAAATGTTTGCAGGTTCTTTTCTACCAACAATCCTCCTAAATTCATTTTTTTTTTCGAGAGAGAGAGATCATATATTTTTAAACATATCGAAGCAAATAATTTTTATTAAATCTATTATTCCTTTTATTAATTCTTTAAACTTTTAATTTACCAATACTACTCCCTTTACCAGTCTAAATATATAATTTGATTTATTTTTACTGAGCTGCTATGTTACAGTATTAAAGTCCGCGTCATACTGTCAGCGCACGCAGACGTGGGCTCTCTGTCGCAGGGTCGCCGGTTCGACTCCTGAGTTCCTCTCGCGACGTACACACTGGGACAGACATTAGCCCTGCGTGCGACACTGCCGCAAGGCTAATCACAGAGCACGCGCGGGACGTAGTTCAGGCAGGGACTGATGAGGTGCAGTGTCACGAGGGGAAGCGAGTGGCGAGCTGTACTGTACTGTACTGTTCCCCAGTGCTGCCAACCTTGCCGCTGACCTAGTCCTACTTTCCCCCGGGCAAACTGCCATCGTGTTCCGGCAGCCGACTGACTCAATCATAACCTACCAGCAGCTCGCTCCACATACCCGCCCAGTCTAACGTCGCACAGAGTCTCATATTACAAAGCTAACGTCGCACACCTCACAACTTGTGTTTCCGTAAATACCCTGGGCCATACATATTTTAAATTCTACACTTAAACGACCATTTTGAAATTTGTAAACAACATAATATTTAAGTGAAATCTTACCCACCTACTAAAATTTATTAGTAGACAACTTAATGTTCACGACAAACTTCGAAGTCGGCATCTTAACCTTAACCTTAACACTGGTTTTTTTTTTTTTATTTATTTTTTTTTTTTTTTTTTTTATTTCAAATTTGCAATGTTTTTACCGCACATCATAACATTGGTCAAATCATTGCTTCCGCTATGTTCCGTTTTAACATTAAACTCGCACACCATAAAGAACGCAAATCCCTAATTTTCTTCGTTTTAACATTCGTGGAAATGCAATAGAAAGTGCTTCCCTAACTGTGTGGTAATACTGTTTCTTAGTTACGTCAGAACTACACAAATTACTAATTGCTGATTCAACTTTCAGAAATGGTATCGATGTAATATCGGAAAGATAGATCGATTAATTACTGATTGTGCTAAAATGTAGCTATCCTGGCGTAATCTCTCGGTCAAATGAAGGAAGCTACAAAGAGAACGCACAGGCATAAAAGAAATCAAAATCTGTCATAACCGTCCACGAAAACCGCAATGACATTACTACCTCGCCTAGGCGACCGAATTAAATTCGGAAATTGGTAAAATACGCGGTTCATACGTACACCTGTAACATACAGCAGTTTTCCGCAAATTTTAAGGCTAAACCATAAGAGTTGGCAGGTATGCTGTCGACACTGGAATGGCAAACCCACACGTGACCGTGTGAAATAACTATATATGAAGAGCGAGGTTGAGAAAAAACCAGCTACAAAATAAGTATTAATCATAAATACAGGCAGTATTCCTGTTATAAACTGAGGTGTTTTATATTTCAGTTGTTAGCGTATTGTGCGAGGTCATGGTAGACCATTCTGGTATGAAGCAGGCGGCCATGAACAGGAAACGCACAAACAGTCGACCAAACCGGAGACAAGGCTGATCCAAAACAGAGGCCTGTAAAGCTCAACATTCCTCAAACTCAGAAGAAATAGAGCTCTAATGTCACGGCTAATCATGTTCCGATACAAGTAAATACCAGTAAGTACTCGATACTTTGTTTCGATACCGAGTACTTCTCGTATTTCAATTAATTCATTCGATACTTACTAGGTATCGGGAGAAAAGTACTTGTATCGAATCGAAAGTATCGACACGCACCCGGTGTTAAATTCTAAACGCATCGTCCCTGCTAAGCCACTCAGTCGCGCCTGCGAAATTAATTTCCCACTGACGTCAAGTTGGTAGCATCAAAAATCAAACAAAATCAGTCTTAGAACAGGCAATCTAATCTCAAAGAGTTTGTTTTAGGTCCCTATTTCATTATAAAAAAGCTGTACTTGGCGCGCATTTCGGTATACCTGACCAATGGTCGCTCCCGCGCAGCCCCTCACAAAAACTGAAAGATATGGTTCATAAGCAACTAAGTAGCCCATGTGAATCGGAAGAAGAAGCTGCTTCAGCTAGCGTTTCACAGGAATATCACTTCTGGAGACATCACAAAGAAAAAGAAAACGCACGGTAGTGACAAAGTATCTCTCTACTTGTCAAACACTGTAACATCTCTAAAAAGCAATCCATGAAATGAAACTTATATTTCCTTGTCTGTACAAATACGCACAGCAGTATCTCACTGTTGTAGCAACGTCAGTATTGAGTGAACGTTTGCTTTCTAATGCGGGTCAAACAATGACAAACAAAATAAACAAGCTGTCCCCAAAATATTTGGAACAATTGCTTTTTTGGGAAACCTTCCAAAAGCGGACTTTTAATAAATAAATATTTAAAGATAAGACAAAACCTTCAAATTGTGCTTACCATATGCGCTTTATTATAATTTTAATAAATAAATAAAAATGTTCACTGAGTGTTATTTAATTTTATTACACTAGGCAAATAAAATAAATAGTTTAGCAACATGTCACGTATATTTTTATATTTCGACATTAATTAAAAAAGTATCGATTTGAGTAAGTATCCATACATTTGCAGTACTCGTAAGACGTACTACTCATTAAAGTAGGTATCGATACTTTGATGGTATCGGAACATCGCTAGTGACGGCGCTGTTATCAGTTAGCGTGCGAGCTGTTGCACACCGCATAACGTGGTGTTGAGGTGAGGCCATCAGCCCTGAAAACTAACGGCGAGTTTCATTCGTTGCGCTGCGAGCGGGAAATTTGACCGCTGGAGGTGTCTGTCTCCACTGTGCACTGTGCGAGTGTAAGATTGCCAGGTGGCCGGCAAATCCGGGAGTCTCCAGGAATTTTGTATCTGGTCCCGTGTCCAGTAATTATGCGTAATTCTCCCGGAGTTCCCGTATACTAGTTTTGTTCTGAAACTCAATTAGCCACGGTGGCCAAGAGGCCAAGCCAACCAACCATGCCGTGCTCGCAGCTTTTGTCCCTTAAATCAAAATAATAGAAATTGACAGGAAAATACTCTATGAATTTCCTGGAATTTTGAAAATGCAGTTAACATTGATACAGAGTTCACATGTCTTTAACGTCCTTTCAGAAGACTTGCCAAACAATAAAATCTCGCTCGGCCTATTTCTTTAGAGCAAACGTTGTAAGTTTAAAGAAAATAGATACTTGTTTTGTTTTGTAAATGCCTTTTGCGAGAGAAGTTTTAGCCCGTTGAACAATTTATAGGCTAAAGAGCGAGACAGAATGTCGTGGGATTTGACTAAGGCCCAGCTGCAGACTCAATCAATTTACAAGAGAATTACTCAGAAAATTTATCAGTTTTGCAAAGCAGTAACGGAAAAAACTCGTGGAAAAGGCAGAATCTAGTGATAAATACTTTTAAAAATTAGTTGATTAAGATTCAATTTTGATTGATGTTGATTTAGCCAAAGATAGATGCTCAATTTTTGTTTTTTTGTTGATAATGCCTGAGGTTGATTTTTGTACCTAAGTTGAATTAATAAGCCTAACAGAAGTGTTCAGCTTTTGTTTAAGTTTAATATTTTTTAGGTATGAAAAAGGGTAAAGAGGTGCTCGATTTTTGTTTTAAGTTTTTTTTTTTCATTCATAAAAGCTGATGTTGTTTTTCAACTAGAAATTAATTAATAAACCTAAAAGAGGTGATATATATGTAGCATAGTTTTTACCAAAAATACATTTATTTAAATTAATTTTCAATTTTCATTTTTGTTCAATCTTTAAACATACCAGTAAAATTCTTTTTAATCCCAGAAATGTTCCGGAAATTATAAGCAACCGTAATTGTGAGAGAGCGTTGATCTTGCAGTCATTTGAACTGTAATGAGTTGACGAACACGCGCTGGCTGGCCGTACGCAATGGACACTGTACCACTCACTACAGGCTTCCAACGGTTCCCCATACAAACAAACTCACCTCAAACGTATCCCTGAGAGAAAACATTCTTAATTAAAAAAATGTTTAATACGTACGGACTCGAAGTGGGTAGCTATAAACCAAACCGTTCACCACGCAGGAAGCAAGCTACTGGAATACAAACCTCGCTCAAAATCGTGTTTTCTCCTCGTTCTGAAGAACGGTTAGCTTGATGATCCCGTACAATTGTATCAAAGTTACTATTTTTTGGGTTGCGCCTCGTCCGCCATAACATGTGACCTGGATTTGTTTACCGCTGACGTCAAGCACTGTGCTGGAGCCGCCTGGAGTCCGCTGGATTGTCTCTCCTTCACACCTCGCCGACGTCACTCGTGAGAAGTGGGACTAGGCTGCGGCCTTGTGGAGGAACCATCCTGCCACTAGCCTCGAGGATTCTGAAACACCGAAACGGCCACACGGAGTATCGAACCCGCGCGCTCTCGAATGTCACCCCACACACGTGCTTCCGCAGTAACCTGGACTGTTTTCAGGTGAATTGTTGTTGTGAGTGTTGCCATGTCGACCTGTCAGTTGGGTCCAGGTGCTTCTTGGGGAGCCGGCGACATACTGAATACTGGACCACTAGTGCCAACTCGGAGAACACAGCTCGACCAGGCGGTGCGGACACTGTGTGGCCTGCAGTGCTATGTAACATTCCACCTGCAGCGCTAACAAGAATCCGCAGCTGCGATACGTCGAGACGCTACTCCAACGCTTCAAGTCGAGACAAACAGCCGTGGCGCACATATATGAACAAGCCGTGGATGACGCAGTCGCCGGCAGCCAATAAGCGGCAGTGGAGGATCGTCAGTCGGATTGGAGGCAGGACTCACCTGCAGACACTGTCCTCTGCGGGCTACAAGATAACAGTAGCCGAGCACGATGCCAGAGGCAATGCTGTCCGCACGTTTTGAATTTGTTGTTAAACATCACGCGATATATAATATGCAGAATGTCACCGAGCACGGCTAACGCTCTGGCCTCGCATACGGGAGTACGCGGGTTCCAATCCCCGTCCCATCATACAAATTTGTCGTTTCCCTAAAACACTCCAGACGAATGGCGGAATACTTCCCTCAAAAGGGCCATTGCCGAGTTCCTTCCCGTTCCTTGTACCCGATCCCATCCCGCCTCTAATGACCTCGACGTCGACGAGGCGTATTGTGTCTGGAACCTGGAAGGCTACAAATGAATCGTTTCACTGAGGTTTATTTTAGGACGTACGTATTTCCAAAGTTTTGTAGTTTTGGTGCCACCAATCGTTATACAAAAGGAGAAAAAAAAATAAGAAGATTTCGATGCTGCAGGATAACGGCTGTAAATGTTTTTAAAATTTCTAATGGAACATTTCCTTCGATTTCTTCTCCGTCTAGTGCAGCTAACAAATGAAACTCTGTTATGGCATATGCGTTTCCTTTATTAGACCATCAGCAGTGCCCTAAAACAAGTTATTGACAAGTTTTGCTGCTTAAGATAATGTTTATCTAAATGAAGGTATAAATCTGTTATTAACTGTTATTTTTAGCTTAATGTGTGGAACTGTTCAGTATCAGTTTATCCTCTTCAGGTTTTTCACCCACTGTACAATTTTGTATAAAACCATGTTTGCTTAGGCGCGTTACTTTTCGAATGTAGCTTCTGAATCAAGCTTTTGTTATTCTTTATGTTTGATTGTCAAAGATGGTAACTGTCTATGGCACATGTATTACGAGCCTAATTTGTTTTGCTTGATGTGTTAAAGTTTCATCTTTAGTATAGCGGTTTGCTTGAACGAGAGTTCATTTTAGCAATGTCTGCTTCCTTCGATGTTGTGAAATGTTCATCCGTTTTTATTATTTATCTCTATCCACGCGTTCCTTTGATTCCATTACTGCCCAATAACTGGAAACTATAATGAAAAATGAAACAACAAAATAACTTTGCGCCAATAACGAATCTCCGAGCCCTGCCTGATTATCAGCGACACCAACGGAATCGCCAGTCAACAAACGCCCAGTCCCCCGATGGCGCAACATTTCGTCATCCGAGAGGTGCTCGTGAGCGGTTTAGCTTAAACCGCTGCTCTATCTCCTCCCCCACTTGTTTCCAGGTGAAACAGAGTGCTAGGGTGTGGTGATGGTAATATTTTCCCTTTCAATGCAGTCTCGGCACGTTGGGCTAGGTTAGGCTAGGGGCAACACGCCGCGCGACCAGCTGGTGTGGGTTTACGTAAGCGACGCGAGTCTGCGCGGAATGCGGCGCCCACAAACAGGCTCAGCCAGGGGTGCACAGCGAGGCCCTCTCCCCCCTCCCGTACGCCACGTGGCTTTTCTCTCTATTAATTTTAGAAGATATTTCCACCAGTTTTCTCTCGACAGAGTCCTACAAAGAAAAACTGATATGGGAATAAGTTTATCTATACCATTTTTGCATGGGGAACTCAAATCAGAAATTGCCAATCAGACACAGTTTTTTTAGCTAGTTACCTATATGAAAAAAATGTATATTTTAACTTACAGGTATTTTTTTTTTCTATAAAAAGGGAAAATTGCAACAAAAAAATAACCGTTAGCTATTCCAAAATCTGCATTTCACTTGTTTTAATATGCAAATGTTGGTTCCTTTTTCTGTACCTCTGCTACATTTTGTACTGTGAAAGTCATTTATAATAATGTGTTGCACTGATTACAGGGGACTGCAGACCCTCTACAGAGGCGTCCAAAATGAGTTTAAACGCAGCTCTGCTCCGCAATTGGGACATAACTGCTTCCATCCCAGTTGCCTATGCTAGTATGACTAAAGACTCGTATGACATTTTGGAATATATGCTCAAATCTATAAAACGCAATGAACACAAATGGAAGATATCTGGTAACCTCAAAATTATTCACATAGCACTGAGTACGCAACAAGTCTACACCAAATGTGGGTGTTTCATATGTCAGCGGGACAGTGGTGGCAGAGATTCTCAGTATTAAAAGAAAAAAAACGAATAGCCTCGTCGAAGAAGGAAACGAGAAGAAAAAAATTGTCAGTGTATGAAACTGGAAGCTAGTGAAGTTGTGCTTCTTTCCTGACATCAAATTAAGCCTAATGCAGCAATCTGTTAAAGTCGTGGATAAAATTGAAAGAGGATTTACGTACCTCTTAAACGAATTTCCTCGTCTTACATCAGCAGAGATAAAGAGAGGTGTGTTTGCTGGCCCCCAGAACAGACATATTCAGAGCGACACAAATTATGAAGAAACGCTGACGGCAGAAGAAAAACCAGCTTGAATGCATATGTTTCAACGAGGTCAGCAATAATATTGTGCGAAAACGAAATAACTATAAAGATTTGATAAATGAGACCCTTGTTGAATAAAAAATAAAATTTAGATGCAATATGTTGTTGGAGGTGTATTATCTGCTCTCCCGTGGGGATTACTTCCCGGGAAACAGCAGCGACGAGTCAGGTGAACACGACACAGGGGAGTGGATGATTACTGCGCAGGGACTACGAGGATAACAATAGTAGGCTCATGTCGTTCACCTTTTTAACTCTGTTTTCAATGGTTGAAATATTTAGTGGTTCATGTATTGATTAAAATATGTTTTCGATAACTTTTAGACAAAATAAAGTTTAACGTTGTTCAGTAAATAAAAAAAAATTAAAATTCCCATTACTAAAAAACTTTGCCTAATAGAAGAAATCTTAAAGCTTATACGCGTCAGCGCACTGATTTCTATTTCTTCGGAAAAAAGAAATATATATATATATATATATTTTTTTTGTGTTATCGTTAAAATTATTGCGTATATAATGAACACAACTGATATTTGTCTTAAGGCCGCCACACACGTGCGGGAAACCCAAGGGATTTGGACGCAATGGTCACGGCCTTGCGGGATCCCGCCACGTGTGTGGGCACTTGCTTGAGGCCGTGGCCGCACTGGGGTGCGGCCACGGCCTCACCGAAAAACAATTCTTATTTCCTGGAAGGCCGGGAGGGAGGGTGAGAAGCTCAGCGTGTGTCCTGCGGTCAGTCGGCCTTCGATTATTTCTTGTGAGTGCCTGTATGTGTTGCGATTTTGTTTCTCTGTTTTGTTTCTAATGTTCCGTTTCGTGATGTTCCGTGTTTATAAATATATATGATAGTGAGCCCTGTCTATAGGAATTGAAGTACCAGGAATACGACACAAACAAACGAGAAGCTACCTACGCCAAGCTGGCATAAATATTGAAGGAGAATCAACCAAATGCAAAAAAAATAAAAAGAATCAATACTAAAAAAAAAATCAGCAACATTAAACCATCATTAAATGAATCTTTGCGAAGTGATGTGCTGAAGAACATTAAAAAAAAAAACCGGCTGCAAGAAGGTCACTTTGACGTTGTTAGCAAAACCGTTGTCATAAAATTACGTGGCCTTCCGACCAATCAAATGCTAATAGCAGAAAAAATGATTAATGACACCCTGTTTCAAGTCGAAATGGGCTGTTTAGGAATGTACAGTGAGCAACGGTTACCTACTTCTGGCCTGTACTATTCTGCAGGCAGCAGTTCTGGATTGTTTTCCCAGGAACCTCATCGAATAGTCTCAGCCCACAACCTTTTCAAGCAACACCCGCAGGATCATTATAAACCACCAGCAGATTTCGATAAATTACCAAAAAACAACGACACAGCAGCAATTGTTCTATAAAATTATAATGCAAATGATGTCATGTGATTTGAATTTGAGTTTACATCACATGATCAACTATATCAATTACAACATGACTTTAAAC
>JARYHS010001936.1:0-39503 GCA_031002005.1 Vandiemenella viatica | reverse complement strand
ATGTGTCTACTTCAACACTCGCGGGAAAAAACACAAACCAAACTATCTCTGACCTACTACAGCCTGTTCAGAGATAACTATATCAGCGCCTACATTATAAACCCTTTCAAATTAAATTTCTAAAATTTAAAGGAGGGCGGTTTGTACACTGTATTGTGACACCGTCCCTCATGTATTTGTAGGCGACGTATGTTTCGCAGTGCAGACTTATTTAATGCGCCCATTCCCGACAGACGATAAAAGAAAATATTTAATAAACGGCTTAATAGAGAGCCTCTTGTCGTTGAAAATGATATTGCCATATTAGCCCAGAAGGAATGGAGACGGAAATTGAAACTGCAGTACATGTTGTAAACAGTATGTTGTTTGCCAAGTTATCTTCGATGAAATATCAGATAGGCCAAGTCTGTCCAGAACGGCGTTCTCAAATACAACGCCGAAAAAACAGAGATCAAGTTCAAGTGACAGATCAGTTCGTCGTTTACTTTAATTTTCTAACTGATATTTAAACGTATCGTAAACATATGTGCTTATTACCCTCCTGCTTACTTAAATAAACAGAATTATATGTTATATATAAAAAATGCAAGTAAATAATAATAAGTTGCAACAAAATAAATGTAACAAATAAATAATGGTTATATAAGTAATGTAATTCAAATGATAAACGAAATAAAATGCTTTTAAATAAATAAATAGTAATTGAGTTAGTAGTTGCAGGTTTCTTTCCTTTTCGCCGCAATCTCAATCCAAGCTTCACTTTTCTTGTTGTTTTTTTTAGTCGGGGTGGCGTGAATGAAATAAGCCATTTTTTTCGCGCACCAAATTAATAAATTTCTCTACTTCGACATTCGCCACCTTAACGTGATCGCACGATATCTGTGTGCACTCGAAACCTGATCGCTGCCCGCGACTGGATCGTCATTTCTGTCCGCCTTCTGGTTGATGCAATACAACGTAATACAGAGTCCGCTGCGTGCAGACTTCCCTGCACGCGCCCGCTGCTCGCGATCTGTTTAACCGGACCTTAACGGATGATAAGATTAAATTCAGGAAAAAAATTGAACGAATTTTTAATTGACAACACCTTTTACTTTGTCAAAGAATCTATTTCTAGTGTGTCTAATAAAGAACCGCCATTAGTTTGTGTAAATGTAATTGAAAATAATTAATGTACCATGTGTGCTATGATTGTGCATCTTCTGGTGTATGTATTATTTTGTTATGCAATTGTTTTACTGTAAATTGACAACTTTCCAAATCTCACAGAACCCAGTGTTTTACATTGGGATCCATGGAAAATGAATGTATTGTATCGTATCGTATATTGTTAGTAAGATGGTGCTCTATACAGGTCACTATTTAGAAATTTTCATTATTGAAATCTATACTTCAAAATGTTGATGAAAATAGTACCTATTTAATAATATTGGGATCATCAAAACTATAACAATTTCTAGAATATTCCATTTGTTTTTTGTTTATAGCTTTATGCCTCGTTGACGTCGACGTTATTAGCCGCGGTCTAGATACGGGAAGGAATTCGGAAATGGCATTTTGAAGGAAGCATCCCGTCATTAAATTAGAGTGATTTGGGGTAACCATGGAAAACCGAAATGTGGATGCTCGGACAGGGATAAGAAACGACGTTCACGCGATAGCGAGACTAGAGCGTTAACTGCTCACCACCATGCTCCGTATTATTCCTCATAACCATCTTTTTCCAAGTTAGTTTTGCAGTAATGAGAAGCAAAATTATACTGAGTTTTATTTAACGCACGTATTCGTGTGGCTATATGATACATGGGATTAAGAAATAAAAAAATTATTATTAAATTCACTGTTTGAATAGTAACTTAAGACGCCTAGGTTGTTGTCCAAATTTGTTCAACACCTTGTCAGTAAATTCCGCATCCTTAGTTAATAAGTGTTATATATAATGTATATAAATAGAGACAGATGCACCCCCCTTAAAGTAATCCTGCCGGCGCCCATGATATGATATCTAGATAAGCATAAAACAAAAACTATATTGATAGCATTATGATAAAGATTAGAATATGTGAAGCAGGAAATTGATGATGTGGATTACAATGGATGTGTATAGACAGCTCACCACACGAAGTGGTGGAAGATTGCATCAGACCGGACGAAAGATTGAAGTTAGAAGAAAAACAAAGTATAAATCTTTTCATGCACTCTAAGAAACTACGTCTGCTAAATTTGGAGTTTAATGTTTTTTCAATGATATGTATGTAATATATGTTGATGTTCCAGTTCTTCATCGTTAGATCTTTGATGACTTTAATGTTTACAACACATTTTGTCGTCTGCTTATGTCAACGTGAGATGTTTAATTGTTTTGATAGTGTTCATCTAGCAGTGTCGGTGTTTCGAATTAGTGTGATGAAAACCTGACTATTAAGAGACATCGCTAATAGAAATATACTGTAAATATTTGGATCTTTTATTCTTTTAATTATTCTTGTTTCATAGAATCTTGCTAAAGAAGGACCTCTTGTAGGTTATTCAGGACCTTTTTTTAATTATTTTTATTACTTTCTAAAAGTTGGGGTTTAATGTATTTTTTGTACGTATATCTGATGTAAGCGGCTACGAAATATTGAGATTAATGTTTAGTGCGTTATCAGTAAAGTTAAATAATCGCCTTAAACAGAATTTTCGCTGTGCTCTTATGTTATGCATTTTTTTTCTTAAATTTATATTGTATTTCATGCCGTTATTTTTTTCTTGGTGTAGTAATATTGCTATCAGTTTATTTGTTGTAGCATGCTGTCATAAGTAATAAATCGTTATAATATATTGTCCTTTTTACCTTGTTTATTTCATATCAGTTACATATATAATATGAATAATTTTAAAATGACAACGGTTCAATATTTAGACACAACAATACAGTTTCTATGCTATAACTCACATTCCTGTAGTACTATTTGCCACACCCCTTGTGAAGCCCACACTGATTGATCCTATATCCTCTATTACTTCACCAAATGCTGAAATGTGTTTGAAAACACTTGTAACCTGTGTCTAACTGTTCCTGCAAAAATTGGCCTACAGTTCTCTCTTGGCTTCTATCTAGCAGCAGAACATTTTTTGACCTGTATTTTACTTCATCACTTTTCCTAAATCCCAGATTCACCTTACCCACATAGATAACAGATCAAACCTATTTCTCCCAATTCCTGAACTAAGACTGGGTACTTTCCCAGCAATGAATTCTTCATGGGCATGTCAGCTGATTGTCTTTGAAAATTCAATTTGCTGTCTTTTTCGGTTGTAGCTCCATCTTATTAGCTACATGGATCAACAACTGCTGGTTCATCTCCCAGTGTCATGGCCCCCATCCGGCCATCCAGATTTTGGCTTTCATTGTTTCCTGAAATCACTTCAGGCAAATGCTGGGATAGTTCGTATGAAAAAAAAAAGGGTCAAGTTGATAGTGTGCCACTGGATCTCTCCATATTATTTGACAGTAATAGAAAGACAGTGAGTGCGGTTATAGTGATTGGAGCTTTTCAGAATGTTTCTTGCAGGGTGTAGGACATCTTCAGTTATAGGAAGCAAAGATTCAAGGTAGGAAATGCTGATTTGGTAGAGGTGCACATGAAAAGTACCATAGAGTAGTGTATTGGAACATTTTATACTAATTTTTTGTAATTAATGATTCTGTTGTTAGTTTACAGTCTGGGGTTAATGTGAACACAGGTTTTCTCAGTGCATTAGTATGATGTAGTGTTCACGGATTTGCAGCCAGACTGTGTTAAAGAAACAACAACAAAAAAAAAACAACATTGTTTCAATGATGTGCTCTGTCATTTTCTTCAGGTATGAACATTGTTCCAAAAGATTAGAAGTTATTAGCACTGCTTCACACAACAAAGATTTAGGAAGGTGCCACGTCTCCTGCAAGCTCACTGCTGAATGATCAAACCATTATGGAATAGCAAAACTAACCACATTTGCTGCAGGAAAAATCTCTTTTGAGATTAGGGAAGATCTATCTTGGCTTTTCTTCCTTTTCTCTTTTTTGTTTTCTTCGTATATTCCTGAAGAAGGATGCAGTCTTGCTAATAGTTTGTCCCACTCAACCTGATAACAGGGCAGAGCACTGGTAGAGGTTAATGTTGCAAGCACTGACAGATTTATTTCAGTGAATACCTCTTCTATGGCACCCCTCTTCCACAGTGACCAGCGACAAGTTCATTGCATAAAACGAGCTTTGGGAGATGATGACCATTTATCATTGAAACATTTCAGCATATTCACAGTATTTCTTCAGTACTTGTGACTTCTGCTCATTAAATTGGTAATGTTGTCACTCCAACAGATGTTTTAGGCAGCATTGATGAAAGTGTTTGAGGAGTTGCAGATAATCATGGTATATTACCCATGAGTTGCAACTCTGCAGAAGACTGATCAGCATAAATGCTGTTTTAGATGCTGATTTTCATAACTTTTTCAGGTAGTTGCTGTTCAAAATTCTTTTGTACAGAAGTCCAAAAGAGCATTTTGCATTTGAAATCCTGTTGCTGATCTTTTATCCAGCTTTGTATTCGAGGAGATGATGCACCGCAAGTAGTCAAATTGCTGGTTTTTCTTCATCTCTGATTCACTAACAGTGATGCAGGAAAGGTGATTATATTCATGGGTAGGAACTGGAGAACAACTTCCATCTTTTTGAAACTGAGTTCTATTCCAAAAATTGTAGAGGCTTTTGCAAAGCAAGATGTTGTTTGAGAACGAAGGCTTTCATGGCGTATTGATGATATTAAGTCTTGATGGGTTTTCCGCTATATGGTGTTGAAGAAAAACAACAACGAGCTTTCAGCGACTGGCTCTGCCGCCATCTTCAGACCTGAGCTAGCCACCGAAAGCTCATTTTTATTTTTCTTCAACACCATATGGCGGAGAACCCACGAAGACTTCATATCAAGATGTCGTTTGCTGCAGAGGTGCCTCTGTGTGAGAAACAAGTGTGGCATCATAAGCAAAGAGCAATTTATAAATCAATTTCTCAGTTGTTTTGTAGTGAGTCTTTTACCACCTAAGATTGAAATGCTGCCATTAGTAACCAACTATAGATATTATCTTCGTCTTCAAGATATGCTGTGGCTTTCTGAAGCATTGTAACTAAAAAAAGTTTGTGAATAGAGCTGGTGCAAGAAAACAGCTTTTTTTTTTTTTTTCTTTTGCCAATGTTTGTAGGGAAAGTCTTTAGGAGGCCATTACTTTGTCTCACTTGACGAAGCTGCCCCTAGAGTATTTAGGAATTTTGGAAGACAGTCTAGGTGCTCCAGGATTTGCTATAGACCTTTTCTGCTCACTGTATTGAATGATTTGTCACATATTATCCCTTAGTCTGTTCCATGAACTTTTATTTGAGCTGACTGAGAACAGATGTACACTTCCGTCAAATAACTTGCAGATAACTTAATGAAACCAAGTGTCGTGGGTGAGTGATAACACTCTGACCTTGCATTCGGGAGGATGTGGGTTCAAACCCTCATGTGGCCATCCAGATTTGGATTTTCCATGGTTATCCCAAATTACTCCGGGGCGAATACCAGAATGGTTCCTTCAGTAGGCCATGGCCAAATTCCTTCATGTTTCTTGCCCCTAGTGCTTTCCCATTTCTACTGATCTCAACATTAATCAGGCATAAAGCCAGAAAAAAGGTTAGTTCATAAGCTGCATCGACACACTGGAAGAAACTGTTCTGCAATTATGGGTACCAATCTGTTCAAGAGTATTTTGAGAAGGATTTTACTTGAAACTAAGAACAAGTTTGTCAATGTTTGGTGCAACATGACTTTTCCTTTTTTTTTTTTCTTTTCTTGTATGATGATCACACCATGAAGATCTTGTGGTAATTTTATTTGTTTAATAGCAGGCTATAACTATCTCATAAAGTGTGGTATATAGGTTAGGCTGAACATGCCTCTAAATTTCAAGTGGAATTCCATCTGCTTCTCTGGCCTTCCCACATTTTAGTGGTCTCTTCTAGGATTGGATTGCATCCATTTTGATTTTCTCCATTTATGAGTGCATAAGATGGATGGTTGAATTTTGAGCTAGGTGATCGGTATTGAAGAGAGTCTGGAGGTGTTTGAATCACTGGCATAGAATGAACCACTGGCATAGAATGAACCACTGGCTTAGGATGGATGTCTTGTCTATGAGTAGCATTTGTGCATCTGAGCTGAGCATGGGGCTCTGGACCTCGTTTGATGGGCTTCATAATATCCTCTTTAGTCATTAAGGTCTGCAGACAGCTGGCTTTTCTCTGTAGTCTTGAACACTGTTAATTCTGCATATCACAAAACTTATGCTGGAGAGTATTTTAAACAGTATGAAAAGTTGCTTTCTTCAGAGGGCATAAACAAAGAGCATGGTGTCATCAAGCCGATCCTTGCTCTGGTTTGTGGAAAACCCTAAAACTACTTCAGATGCCTTTGTGGTTGTTGAATGTTTCCACTGCACTTCTGGAGAGGGGTTTGTTGAGCAGCAGTAATCATAACCCCCAATTAAACATTGTCTGAACAGTAGATTTTATTTTGGCTGAATGCAGGCTTGGAACTTGGTACTTCCTGTTCTTTGTGTGGGTTCAAAATGAATACAGAGAACACTTTAAGATCTTTTTGCTGCACTACGATATAGTCAGTTACATAACAATTTTTAGACCCACTACGTTTTCAGGCTTTCACCAGGAGTCTAGTGTTGGCGATGCTGAGCAGTGCCTGTCCACCAAGGCAACAAAATTACCAAAAATAATTACCTTACCTTCTTCAGGACTGTTGTGCACAAGATTGTATAGGTAGGAGAAACCATTGGGAGTTATTGTGCATGTACTCTGAAGTCTGAGACATGCCATACCCAGAATTAACATGGAGATAATACAGTCTGTATACTTGGTTGCAGATTTTTGAGTCTGGAGACAATAGAGTTTCTAACCATAAAGCCTACACTGGAGAGAGACTTTTCAGCCACTGTTGTTAGTGACCAGCACTGTGTTGCTTAAAGCTGCATACCTAAGGGAACAGAACCTCATTGAGTGTAGCAATGTAAACATCGAACCTAGAGTTTTCATAGGCAATCTGAGTGGAATGTCATTCTGAACGATCATTATTTGCTGTGTTCAGCATGGTTCTGGTATTCCTACATGCAAGTTTCAATTTGAATTGTTTGGCAGGTGTGTTCCTTTACTTCTGATGTGTTTTTCAAAAGCTTTCAGAGAGACCTGTTGATTGTGGAGGAAATAGAATTTACCTTTGATTAGATTACCTTTTCCAGTAGCCTCTCCATGTGTAGCTGTCCATAAATAGGGCTGCTTGGTTGTTCAGATCACTGTAGAATGATGCCACTGTCCTTGGGTCAACATCAGACAACCATCTGCCTATATGCAGAATTGAGATTGTTGCTCTCAGCACCATCTTGTGCCTACCACTCCCCCCCCCCCTTTTCGGCACACGAGAGGTATTTTTAATCGTGTGATTCTGCCATTCAGAACACAGGTGTGCTCTTCTAGCCTGTGCAGTGGAATTTTTGGTGAAGTGCAGTTCACACAATACTGGTCCCCAATTTTGAATTTAAGAATCATCCTCCATAGATTCGATTCAGGATGATGAGAACAAAGCAAGCAGGCTGTAGGTTTCTATATCAGAGTGCGCTTCTCATAGACGGATAGCGTGATACGGCTAATGTGCTCTATCCGTCTGTTTTGGCTGGTTGCCTATCAGACTAATGAGCTCAGCTTGCACACTAGGTTATACTGCATGTTGCATCATGATGTAGTAGGCCCCAGAGGGACCACGAAAAGATGCTCATAGTTTCCCAAAATCACTCCAGGTGAATGCCGGGATGCTTCCTTCAAAAGGCCATGGCCGAATTCCTTCACATTCCTTGCCCCCATCCTTTCCCATCTCTAAAGACCTCGCTGTTAAGAGACGTTAAGCAGCCTAAACAAAAAAGAGAAGATGCTACTGAAGACACAGTAATGTGGGAGAGGCAGTTTGCAGTGACCTACTGTCCAAAAGACTGTGATGACACAGCATTTATTACACTAGGAAAGGAGAGGCAACATATTTACACACACTTTCCTGGATGAGTGGGCTATCTGTGCTTCCTCAGCTCCCCTTCACATACCAACTATAATTAATCACTGTTAACAGTTAATCATCAGTAATGTCCTCGCTGTCACTGCTGGGTGGCTGCACATGTGATGTATAGTGACGTGAACAGTGTGCATCATGGCTCTGCATGAAGTGCGCTCTGCGATTCTATGCAGCTGTGCTCAACATCACTCAATTTATTATCAGTCCTTCTTATTCCTCAGTAACGTCTTAAGCGCCAGTGAATGGACCAATCTGGATCAACTGTCGTAAAATCAAGCATACGACGCCTTTGAAAAAATGAGGAAGAGGCAAATCATGGAATTTTCGAAATTGGCAGATCAGCAGCATCCCCAGCAGCAGGCAACAATTCAGAGCGGTGCGTAGTTAATCTCACTGAGGAAGCATTAGACGCCGCTACTAGTTCAGTTCTCGCTAGAGGACTTAACTTCGCTATAACACCAGTCAAAATACCGACGGACGAGGTGATTGCTGCAGTGGAGTCCTCTGTTTCGTGCCTAACTGCTGACGATGCGTACGAGATCCGAAGCACCACGGCAAGGATTTTATCAACTGCAAGGCCACCTGCACCGAATATCACTAGAGAAGAATTTATTGCCCTTCGTCAGTTAAAAGAGAGGGATGATATAGTTATTTTACCTGCTGACAAATCAACGCTTCTGTTGTCATGTATTCTGACGAATACCATTGGAAGGTGGAGACGCTTTTGCAGGATGAGACGTGTGAGAAGTTAAGAATCAACCCTCTACAAAAGATTAGACACATCGTAGCCACCAAAATATGCGAAGCAACATCAATTGAACCTGAGGCAAAGAGAAGATTAACTACTTCCAACAATCTCCCTCCTAGATTTTATGGCCTTCCAAAAATTCACAAAGATGGTGTACCTCTGAGACCTATCGTCAGTGCTCTCCAATCTCCTATGCATCCATTGGCCAGATACTTAGCAGAAAAGTTGAAGATCTTAAAGAACTCTTCCTCCACCATCAAAAATTCCTCCCACTTCATTGAAATCATCAGGAACAGACGACTAGAAGAAAATGAAATTCTTGTCAGCTTTGACGTCACATCGCTTTTTACAAACATGCCAGTAGACGAGGTCATTAATATAATCAGAGAGCGATTAGAATCGCTCAACTTGCCACTGGAATGGGCTTCGCTTACAGAGTTCTGCCTGAAAACAACCTTCTTTCAGTACAAGAATCAATTCTACCAACAGAAGAAAGGTGCCGCCATGGGAAGCCCACTGTCTCCAGTAGTTGCCGACTTATATGTGGAAACCTTCGAAGATGAAGTTATCCAGAACACCCCCTTGAAACCCGTCCGCTTTGGGTGAGATTTGTGGATGACACATTTGTCATCTGGCCCTATGGAATAGAATCACTTCATGTCTTCTTCAATCATTTAAACAGAGCCCATGATAAGATTAAGTTTACAATGGAGATTGAAAGTGACAAACAACTCCCGTTCCTGGATGTTTTAGTTACAAGAAATGATGATGGCTCCTTGGCCACCAAGTTTACCGAAAACCAACGCATACTAATTGGTACCTCCACGTCAACTCTCACCATCATCCAGCGACCAAAAGTGGAATTTTAAAAACATTAATGCTCCGCGTATCCGTGGTATGTGATGAAGCGACTATGATTCCTGAAAAGAGAAATTTAAAGGAGACATTTCTAGCCAATGGCTATAGCGTGACTGCATGTAATAAAGCTTTGGCATGCCTGGATCGCTCCACTTTGTCTCACACTGCAGCATCATCCACCTGATAAGGCAGTGGCCGTTCTGCCATACATCCAAGGAGTTACAGATAAAATTGGTCGGCTGCTTAAAAAGAAGATTGTATGTCCTGTATACAAAGCCCCGAGGAAATTATCCAGCATCCTGACCAGCGTTAAAGACAAGAGAGAACATTTGCAAACACCAGGAGTATATGAAATTCCTTGTAGCTGCGGCAAGGTATACATTGGGGAAACGGGGCGCACTGTTAAGGAGAGGCTCAATGAACACATTAGGCATTGGCATTTTAAAAATAATGAGGCAAGCAAGTCTGCTGTAGTTCTACATTCAGCTGATAGCGGCCATTTAATTTTATTTGATAAGACCAGTGTTATAGCCACTGAAAGCAGATGGTGGCCTAGACATGTAAGAGAAGCGTTAGAAATACAAAAATGGCCGAACAACGTTAATGCCGACAATGGTTTACAACTTGACCATATTTGGTCATAACTGCTCAGGAAGAAACAAGATGAACAACCCCATCATACCGCCTACACTGGGCGCGATGACATCACCACAGCGGTCTAGCGCTTGCTTCCTGCTACTATATAAGGCAATAGTGGCAACTCACAAGCAGTCAGTCCTCTGATGAAAGCCACAGCAAGATGGCAGAAACGTTAGGTTTTAACAAATCGACGCGGCTCCACCCGGAGAACCAAGATATTACATACAGTGACCGTGGAAGCCTTTGTAATCACTATCAGTCCTACTGTTTAATAACAAGTTTTGACATTTTCTGGCTGGGTACCTTTTACATTTTTATATTGAAACAACTGCAGCAGTAAAAACTGGAACTTCATGAAATTTGTTGTTAGATTCAGGCATTGATTTAATGAGATTTCAGCATTTTTATTTTTGTACATTTTATTTAATTTCTTCGGCTTGATATCTGATTAATAATGTAAAGTACATGCATCACTTACAAAGTTGAAGGAAAGAGATGCACTGACAGAAAATACTACACAGATAAAAAATATAAGCCCTAATTCATGACTGTAGTAGATGAGGTAAATGTGCTTCATCTTTTACAATCATGAATCAGCAATATGCCCAAAATATTGAGTTTGTTTAACATATTTTACCATTGTACTCATCCTTCCTCTAAATTTTTTAAGTGATGGGTCTGCATTTTCTATACTTTCATATTAATATTGCCTCAAGGCAGTTTTTCTTCCTCTGTTGTCTACATGATTAATAAAATATTTACATTACACCAGGACAAGAGGTATTAACATTAAATAAGATGATGTCAAAACATTCCATAACAGTTCTGTATTTGGATGATGAAAGCCTTTCTGGAATATTAAACTACTTGCAAAATAATATTTCGACTAGACATGTGTGCTCCTACATTTCACTTTGCACCAACAACTATATTAAACTACTTGCAAAATAATATTTCGACTAGACATGTGTGCTCCTACATTTCACTTTGCACCAACAACTACCTAGCATGGGTCATTGTTGTTTGTGTGTGGTAGTAGCCGCAAGTCTCTCATTTTACACTATTGTGGTTGCATGTCGGTAGCTGTGGGAGATGCGGTTGAAAGTAATCGACCTAGGTCTTAAGAACATTCAAATTCTTGACAAATACATACAAAGTTGTGGGAACTACCTAGTAAAACTAATAAAACAATTTGTGTCAGGCAAGGTGATGATCTGTCTTCACTACTTTTTAGCTGTGTTCTCAAAAACACCATTCAAACCTGGTGAGCAAAGTTAAACAAAATGGACTATAGTCCATCTAAAGGGATCACAATAGACACACTATCTTTTGCCGATCAAATCACTATTGTATAAAATAGCTTGAGAATTGCAAGGATCCAAATTGCCAATTAAACCAGTTTACATATATTCTTTGGAAACAAAAGGACAGAAGTAATGAATAACATCAAAGATGCTCCATAAAAACTTCAAACCAAATATGGAGACATTAATCGAGTGGAAAAATTTAAGTACCTGGGTGAGATAATAACAAAAAGTGAATTGGACAAATAAGCTGTTTGGGAAACAATACAGAAACTAGAAAAAGCCTACCAAACAAAAAATGTCTTTCACAAAATACTAATATACATCATTATGAAACAGGTCTGAAATCAGTATTTTTTGTGTGCAGCTGGACTTTGTTCCTGAATACTTATAAAGGAACTGGAGAAAAAAAAGAGCAAAAAATTATTAGAGGCTTTCTGGGTTCTAACTACTAGAATGGTGTCCGTCAAGAAAGATCCAACAAAGACGTCCACAGCAAAATAAAGACATTGACTGAAATGATCCATAAAAGATGGGCACAATTCTATGGTCACCTCAAACAAATGTAGGAAAACAGACTGACTAAAAAAAAAATCTATAATTTATTTGATTCAAAACCGTAATGCCCTGATTTGTCAATATTAAAGGTGATCTGCACTTTTGTGATCAAAACTTGAAGATGCTTTCAAAAGAGATTTTTTTTTTTTTTTTTTGAAGCAGTTAGTGACACATGGCACAAACTGAGACAAACAATCCAAAAGAAGACATGGTCTAGCCAGCATTTTTTCAACCCGTGGGTCGCAATCCCCAGGGGAGTCGCCAAGTCTTGCTCGGGTGGGTTGTGGTTGAAAACCAGGTAAATGTAAAAAGCAGAAGATGTAGATTTTACAATACAATTGAAATACAAAATTCTCAGTGAGAATGCTGAATCGATTTATTTTTTAATAATTTGTCAAATAGTGGTTGTATTTTTGAGATGCAAATAACCAAATCATTTCTAATTGGATCCTATTTCACATTTTTTTTCTACCATTTTTCAGTAACAGCGAAGCTAGTCCAGACTTGCCGGCGAACTCTGATAACTGATTGCAGTGAACTAAAACAAACTGATACTATGTGGCCACTGACCCCACCTTCTTGTCTCCCATGCTGCCACCATGGTAAAGAATATGTCACTGCCTGCACAGTACCTGCTACTCCTTACATTTGATTTCTCAATCAGTAGGTATAGTAGATATAGAAAGAAAAGACATCGTTTTTTAAATCACTGACAGTTTTATTATGGACCGGAGAGGTCATCAAAGTTTTCTTACGAACATGGTGGATAACAATTTTTTTTTTTTTTACTTGTAATGGGGTCATGTATTCAAAATGATTGAAAACTACTGGTATAGACAAAGGTGCAAATAAAACAAGATCCCAAAAAATGTAATTAGTCTTATCAATTAATGATATATTTTTGCAACAAAAAATCAGAAACAATAAAAGAATAAATTTGTTTCTATAACCATTTAAAAAAAAATAACATTGCCTAATGCATAAGAATCTTTTGTCTTATTAAAGAAGAAAAAAATTAAAAACTGGAAATAAAAGTAATGAAAATTATAGAGAAAGATCCTTTATATAAAGAAAAAATAAATTAAAGGCATAATACATTTAGTATCATTGAATCCAGTTATCACATCGATTCTTTAAGTGAGTTGGAACTTGAAGAAAGCAAATTGAGATTAATACAGTTCTGAGATAGACTCTAACCTGCGATGGTTACTACCAAGGCAGAAAACTATAGGAGAATTGAAAGTGTTGTTTTCACAACAACTAGACAAAATATCCCCCGAGTATATAGGAAACAATACATTAATGCTGGAACACATCTACCCTAAGTATGTATAAAAATTATCATAAAAACTGTGACCTGTAACAGGAAAAGAAATATTAGAAAAATTGAAAGAAGGGAGGAAAGTGAAATTAAAAGATCTTACTTCTCAACTGAACTGAACTTGACTTAGTAGGAAAGTATGGAGACTCCTAAAATAAACTTGCAAATGTCCTCAAACACGTATAAAGAGGTGCCAGGAGTAGTGCAAACTTAAATCTCAATAGATTCTCCCAATTATATATAACCAGGAAACAATAGGAGCTAAGTAGTGAATGGATTTACAAAAAAAGGATAGCGAAATTAACCATCACTAACCTTAGATGATGGTTTCATGGGGGAACAACATAAAAATGCACAAGAACAGGAAAAAAATGAATATTTCAGAACTTGGCCCCTCTTCAACAGGTGAACATTATGTAGGGTGTGGGAGACCGTCTCACAAAATGACTGTTAGGCAGGAACATAAGGGGGGGGGGGACCGTGAATTGGAGCAATGCAAAATGTTACAAAAAGTGCAGAAAAATACACAAAAATGTTCATAACATACATTTGAGAATCTAAAAGTAAACAACTAAACAAAATAAAAAAAATACAATAAAAATAAAAGAATCTATGTAGTTAAACATCACCTCTGGTATGTGGTGGTTCAATATAGACAGTGGGCATGGAAGCAAGGAGAGGATAGAGGTAAGGAAAAGTACTGACTGGGTACTATCTCAAATTGAGACTAGGAGGTTGCCTTGTGCCTAGGTTTATATTAGTATGCAAGCTCCAGCCTTCTGAGTTCAGAGGAGCTGCTGTTGTTTGGGAGGACTCTGATTGCACGGACCGTGAAACAGGAGTTAAAATTATTAGTGTCATGAGAGATGGCATGGATAGCTACTGGATGTTTTTGATTCCGAGTGAAAACTGCCTGACGGTGGCCATTCATTCTAATGTCTAACGGATTGGTAGTTAAACCTATATAGGAAGCCAGGCAGTGTTTGCAGGTTAGCTGGTATATTATGTGGGAGGTTTCACAGGTGGTGTGTCCTATGATAGGAGAGCTCTCACCAGTGATAGGGTTGGTGAAAGTGGTGGAGGCATGGTTTATGTTCCACATCTTACAGCAGGGTCTATTGCATGGGAAAGAACCTTGGGCTGTCTTATGGTACAAGGAAGACTGTGTTTGTGGACTAGGAGCTGGCTGAGGTAGGGAGGCCTGCTGAAACAAGTTCTGGGAGGGCCAGGTAGGATCTTTGGAAGAATGGATCTCATTTCTGGGCAGGTTAGTAGGAAATCATAACCCTGCCGAAGGATTCTATTGATGGATTCAAGACCATGGAAGTATTGTTTAACCAGGACTGGACTATGGTTAGTTTCAGGGGGCTTGAAGAAGTCAATAGTTGAGCAGGTTGCAATGTGGCTCATGAAAATTGCTTGTGAACCAAAGCTGGGGGATAGTTGCAGGATACCAATGCTTGTGAGATGTTGTTTGAATTCTCCATAAGGGATTTCTGGTTGAAATATATATCACTGCCTCGAATGCCTAGACTCTAGGGAAGGGAACGTTTGGTTTGATATGGATGGAAACTGTCAAAATGGAGGCACTGCTGTGGGCTGGTGGGTTTGGTGTGGACTGGGGAGCTGAGGAGGCCATTGGAAAGGGACAGGTCCACATCCAAGAATGTGGCCTGGCTGTGGGAATAGGTCCATGTGAAGTGCAGTGAGTTATTAAAGGTATTTAGATTATCCAGAAAATTTAGAGGGGTGTTCCCTCCATGTGTCCAGATCATAAAAATGTCTTAAATTGCAGCATACTATCAGAAAAATATGATTGATCTTCATTAACAATGTATGTGAATGAATCCTGAATGGATAGCTAAAAGATTACTTGATATGATTTTGTAATACTGTATGCTCTGGCAATTATAATGTTTCTATAAGTTTGCTGAAAGATTGAATAAGATATCAAGAAGGCAAGATATTAATTACGATTTAAACTATTAAATACTTTTCAAGATACTAATTTGTGAAGGGTTTTTCGGATGTCACAAGACCTACAGGTTTGGGGTGCAAAGAGCAGCCATACTGGTTTTTCAGTCAGACTACAAGCAGATTTGGATGGGATAGGCTCGTGTGTGACTCACTGAGCAAACGGCTCCATGTCACGGTAGCTTGTCTCAATAATGCAGCAGTCGTACTTTCATCTAAGACTGATGGCTTGATGGGATTTTATCCTCTTGTGTGAGTGTACTTTACCTGAAAATCTTTGATGGAGAAGAAGTCTGATTGCTTTATATAAATCTGGTACCAAACTTCGTAAAGGAGAGACTTTTGGAAGAATATAAACCTCTTGTTACTTTGAAATGGTGTACTGTCAATTCATTTTAATTTTCCTTTCACGTTTGATGATGTATCAATGGTGTGGCGACCATGTTATAAAAGATTGTAGGTACCAGAAGGCATACAGTTAATTATTTCTTCAGTAATAGTTGGAACATTGGTTTTAGCCCCCTCCTAGCATTGGTTCTACACAATTAAAAGATATGGATAGGAGACTAGCCACTGCTTACCAGAGATGAAGGTAGGATGGCATTGAAACACACACTGAGCATAATTTTTTTTTTGATTTATGTTCCTTCATCAACAACAGATTGAGGTAGCTGCTTGATAGTGGCTGGCAGCTAACAGATTATTTAATTATTTTGATAAAAAATTAAAAATGTAAACTTGTAGTTTTGTGGAAGTATAATCAAACATGACAAAAATGAATATTAAGAAAAAATGAATACTGAGTATCATTATTTACGAGGAAAGATCAAGGAGCTTTAGTTTTTTGGAGAAAAAGTACACAAAAAAGTTGAAACAAAGAAAATGAAACATGAAGTTGTTTCACTGGTCCTTAATTGTCTGAAACTGGAAATGAGAAGAACAACACAACTTTTGTGTAATTTTTTTTACGTATCAAGTGTTCAGTATATTTTAATTTGGCACTTATTAATTCAAATTTTTGCATAGATTCCACACACTATTAAAAATATAAACTGTGTGTCAAGTTTCCATTCTTTGGATAAGTATGTATCTAGTTGTAACAGTCATATTAATCAGACAGCAGTTAAGTGGAATATTTTTACTGCAACATTCTGAAGTTGGATCAAATTTAGATGCCAGTAGCCCTTTTTTTTATTCCATTGTTCAAAGATCTTTTCTTCAATAAAAAAATTAGAGAGATCTTTAATATTGTAGGTGTCTAAAGTAGTTGTTGAAATACTGTATATTATGTTTAGTCAGATTTAGAATTGTTAATGTTGCGTATGTAATAGAGATACATGAACCTCAAGTAGTTACAGGGGTAGAATCCTGGTTAAAAGAAGGAGTCTTAGACAATGAGATTTTTCCTGATGGTTACAGGGTGTACTGCAGAGATAGAGGAGTTACTGGAGAAGGGGTATTCATACTGGTTTACAAAGATTATTACAGTTCACTGGTGTTCAGAGACCAGTACCATGAGTTACCTGAGGTAGACTTCTGTGTAAATAAAAAAGAAAAAGTGAAGGTGTTGCCTGCATATTGTAGTGGAAGAATGAATCATAAAGACGAGGATCTTGTGGAGAAACTAAATTCATATTCAGAGTTTAGAAGTGAGAATAGAATAGCTATTATTGGTGGTGATTTGAACTTTCCAGGTGTCAACTGGGTAGGAAATAAGATTAATAACACAAAGGAACAGAGATCTGCAAATACCTTAGTAAGGGAAGGAGGCTTTACACAGGTGGTTGAGCAGAAAACAAAGGAGCCAAACATGTTGGATATCTTCCTAATAAAGCCTTATGATAAAATTATCGGGTGTCAAGTAACTGAAGGAATAAGTGACCACAGTGCAGTTCTGATGGATATAGGGGATTCAGTAAACCAGTGGCCAGAATTGAAGGGGGAAATAGATACAATTATAAAAAGGTGCAAATTTTGGAACTGAAAAGATATTTCATGGTTAATTTTATTAAATGAAAGAATGTCACAAGTACAGTGGAGATGAAGTGGGAAGAGTTCAAGGAAATAATAAAAAAAGGTGAAGAAATGTTTATTCCAAAATAAAGAGAAGTACAAAACCTACATACTATAACAGGGAGATGAGGAAGTTGAAAAGGTTGGTGAGACGTGAACATTACTACAGTTAAGAAACAGCAAGGGAGTAGGAAATTCTTGAAACAACTAACAAAGGAATTAAAAATGTCAAAGAAACTGGCTAAGGATGAGTTTATGAACAATATAATTGGTGTCCAAGGGGTCCTCTGACAGATGCAGCTAGAAATTTCTATAGCTATATCAGGAAACTGAGGGTAAGGGAGGATGTTGAGATAATTATAAATAAGGATGGAGAAGAAGTAAGTGTGGACTTAAAAAAACAGAGTTATTAAGTAACTCAGCGGTTCCCAATTTCCCTTTGGCCATGGAACCCAAATTGATCATACATGTTTTGGCGGATTCCAATTTTATAAACGTAAGCTGAAAAAACCAGTCTCGCATCGGTAAGTCATCAATAATGGAAGCAGAACCATAATAGCCTTCTCACAGTGTGGTTATGACTCTTTTCAACAAACATTTTGTTTAATTCTCGGACGGAACACGGAACCCTTGTGACCCTTCCACGGAACGCCAGGGTTCCGCAGACCACCATTTGGGATCCATTGATGTAACTGGTTCAGAGACACCATCAAGGATAAAAATTCAGGAACGGTAGGGGTTATATCACAAAATGGACCTATATACATAGATGGAAGTGATCAGATTAGAAAATTTGAAATTAACAATTAAGGAACTAAGGAATCTAAAAAAAGCGTAAAGTGGTGGGTGTAGACAATATTACTTCAGATGTCTTAAAGATAGTAGGATGGGACATTGTACCTTATCTGGAAACATTATTTAAACTGAATCTGGATATTTGTTGTTTAGCAGATAACTGGAAAAGTGCAATAGTAGTTCCGGTCCATAAAGGAGGGGTGACAAATAGAGTTGAAAACTATAGACCAATCAGCTTGACATCAATGGTAGGGAAATTATTGGAGAGGTTAATATGCAACCATATCAGAAATGTCTGTGAGGAGCATAAGTGGTTTTCAAGTTAGCAACTAGGATATTCATGCGAATCTCAGTTAGTAGGCTATGTGCATGATATTTCTGATGATATGGACAAGGGAGGTCAAGTTGATAGCGTAGCACTAGATTTTTCAAAGGCCTTTGTCAGAGTGGTCATAAAATGGCAGTAATTAAGGTAAAAACTATTGGAGTTGCTAAAAAGTTGATTTGCTTAGTAGAAGAATTCCTGAAAGGTAGAAAGCAAGAAGTTAGGGAAGAAAATGCAGTATCAAAAGCAGTAGGATTGAACTTGGGCGTTCCACAGGGTGGTGTATTGGGAACATTGCTATTTGTTATACTAATAAATGATTATATTAATGGTTTACTGTCAGAAGTTAGAATGTTTGCAGATAACATAATGTTGTATAAAAGGATCAAAACAATAGAAGATGTTAGACAGCTGCAGGGTCATCTAGATAGGATAAATAGCTGAGGGGGTCAAAATGGGATTAAGATAAATGCAAAGAAGAGCCAACTTATTAGGTACACAGACAAAAAGCTAAAGATTGATTATGATTATAAAGTGGGGAAGGAGATGATATTAAAGACTCGAAATGTAAATACCTCAGCATTACATTTGATAGCAGACTTAACCAGGCTGGACATATTGGACAAGAAATAGGGAAAGGGTTCAAAATCCTTCACCTGTTGGAAAGAGTCATGAGGGGATGGATTAGATAAGTAAGGGAAACGGGGTACAAAACTTTGTTTCAACCACTGATGGAATATGGCAGTGTAATATGGAACCCACATTTTGGGGATTAAACACAGGAGTTGGAGGGGTGCAGAGAAGAGCTGCCAGATTTGTCTTTGGAAATTACTGCAAAACACAGTTGGTAATTAATGTGATAAAGGAGCTGGAGTGGGATCCATTGGAGGATAGAAGGAGGGTGAAAAGAGTTATGTGAGTGTACAAGCCCTGTATTGATGATGAATGGAGAGATATTGGTGGGAAAATTAAGAGACATGCATGGAAGGGTAAAGATGACCATGACCACATGCTGTACACAAGTGTGGGGGAAAATTTTCTTTAATAGGAAAAGGTGTAAGTGATTGGAATAAATTTCCAAGAAAATTGATGAATAATTTACTAAAAACACAGGAAGAATTTAAAGTAAAAATTAGTTGAGGGCAAAAGTAGGTTGGAAGAGGGGAGGAGAAAAACCAGTGTTTAGGGAGATTGCCACCAGAGCGTGCACTCAATCACATTTTTTTAATTATTATTATTACGTAATTAACTTCTATCAAGCTTTGATTTTTCTTGTAGTATGAAAAAAAGGCTACATGACTGTTATGGTAATCATAATTAATGTAATTAATGGAAGTGTGTAAAAGTATATGGTTACAGATAAAGTGACCTATTACTAATCAGCATTGTAGAAAAGAGGGACACAGTGACAAAAAACATAATACTTTAGGCTGCAACCTTACTCATGAATATAGAAGTAGTATATGTCTGATTTCACATGTGCGTCTGCTGTAAGTTACCTACTGCAATTCTGCTACTATACTCATAGCTCTATAACATCGTTTCTTACCTGGATCTTTTAGGATTAACATGTTCCTTATTTGACACAGCTGCCATGTAGAAATAAACCTTCTGGTGCAGGAAAATAGGATGGAATGGTGTGATGGTGGTTACTGTCCACAGGTTCACAAGGTTTTCTTCACCAAGAGCTATACATAAAGTTTCCAACCAAATTAATTTTGATTCTTCACTAAAGATGCAAAGATTAGAAAGATGGGAATTTGCAGTTCCTGTTTAAAAGTTTTATGAAATATGAAGAAAGGTGATACGCACTATAACAATTTTCAGTCACAGAAAGCACTTGAAAGTAAACCACACAGCTACAATTCTACTTAAATCTTCATGCAGGAAGAGCAGTGTACATTCCACTTAGACTCCCTCACATGACTTTCAGTCTTTTCTAAGCACAGCAGCCTGATCCTATTGCCGCATGATGTGAGATGCTTCGCTACAATACCTGACCCATGGGACTGGAAGTAAACACCCAGTTTGTAACAGGGGGCATCCATTAATTACGTGAGGTGTTTTTCCGGAATTCCGAAGTCTCCCCCCCCTCCCCAAATGATGTGAGATTTTGACTCAGTCTGCCTCCCCCTCCCCCCTATCATCCCGCTAATTTACCTCGTAGTTTTTTTGAGACCTTTTTTTTCTTTTTAACTCTCATGCTCCCAAGGACAGTTATAACCCCCCCCCCCCACCCCCACTAGGTCGGTTTCCGCGTCATTTCTAGACTTTATACCCCCCCATAATGTCGGCATTTGCGTCATTTGTAGACCTTTTTTTTACCTCTATCATCCTTCCAGAATTTCAAAACCTCATGTGAAATTTCTGTTGACCCTCCTCCCCCTATTTCACCTCACATAATTAATGGATGCACTCACATAGGCTATTGCACACTGTCTCACTTGTGCACTGTAACTATCATGGCAACAGGATTTCTACTCACCTTTGTCCTTATGTAGAAATTACACTTCCCGTAAATGATTTTACTATTGAGTCTGCTGGATGACTGAACTTTAGCTATATTTTGAAAAGTCTGCCATACTCCCCATATCCACTTATATAAGTGAAGGTTCACACTCACATAACACACGACTTGAGAGCACAATGGTCAAACACCTCCACCATCTATCTTCCAAGCTCAAAAGTATTGATAACTGTCCCCAATCTACAAAAATCTTGCAGACCATACTAATAAACAACTTTTAGCAACACAGAAACAGCACTTACTCCCACCCAGAAACCATTATGTGCATAAGAACTGACATCAGTGACTCAAACAACTGGCTATGTTGTAACATCATGGTAAATTCAGTCACAAGAATGGTAGTTTTTGATCATTACATTTAGAGTTTCCTATTTACCATACCATACTGGGAAACCAGTAGCTTACATCATTAATTTATTCTAATTTTTTCTTTTATTTATTTGTTATTTTTAATTTTGTTTGTACATATTTTTATTGTAATTTTTCACCACTTATATATTTATTTATTTCCTAATGCTTGATTCCTTTCAGTGCATAATATTTCAAGTGATATTGTTTTGCCACCATCCAATACCTTCACCCTTAATACAACAATAATAAAAAAAACTACAATTCATGTGACTGGTGTGACAACTGGTTCACATGTACCAAGCCATATGCTGTTATCAAACGATTCTTCACTTGGGGTGAGTGAAGATATATTCTTAAGCTGTGACCGTGACCTGTGACAGTTAAAGTTCTTCTGGTTTGTAAATGTTAAAGTCTGTCTGATACCTTACACTGATGAATGCAGTGATTCGAAAAGTCAGTCGCCAATCTATTATACTTGTTTAGCCCGCAACAGATAATTGGTTCTGGTTCAGTTTAAAAAAATGAAAAAGTCACTTTGATTAAAAAACCATGTATTCTTGAAAATAGTTCTGAAGTTAAACTGGTATCAGCATGTTAACCTAAGGCAGACATCGAAAAATTCAAGACAGCAAATTATCACCACACACAAGCTCGAGTTCACTCCCGGAAATCTTTCATAAATCCCCAAACAATTACAAAAGATGAAAATGTGAGTTTTCAGCTCATGATAAAATTACTTTTGAAGTTCATTATTGTTGTTTGCACTGTTAGTCAATCAATCAGATTTTATGTTCCACGTGGTTAAAAATTCTTCTGAGTTTCACTGCACCTACCCATTTTCACGACCTGACGTGACATGGAGAGTGTTTGTTTGTGACTGCTGGTGAAGACAATGAGGAGGGATGGTATTTATAGCATTCTCCCAAGATTACACAGTCTCTTTTCCCTTATTTTTATTCTGATATTTCTGAAATTTTGACATGTTATAGACCATTTAATTTTGAACATTTATGTCCTCATAAATTTTCCCTAAAACCTCTTCGATATTATTAAATTTTAAAGCTCCATTTTAGTTATTTACAGTTAACTATTCAAATATTCTATTCCCTCAAAGATTTTTATATCAAAGGTTTTCTTAAAAATTTTCTTTTATTTAGTGTATGTTGCTGTTTCCTAACTATTGTAATTTTTGTGTAATTTTCCATTATCTGAAATTATGCCTTTTTCCTCCGCTTAATTCCAAGATTAAACTTCAAAATTCAGTATCTATTTATCTCATTTTTGTTTCTAAATGAGATTTATACACAATTGCTCGTTTTCTGATAGCTCATATACTTTTCAAGAATCCTTCTTTCTTAATTTAATTTTTGCCCATGATGTCAACTTATGACGAGGAATTTGAAACAACATTTAATAATCAGAATCCATATATCTTCCATCCCCTCCCCCCAATTTTTTAAAAACTTTTCACTAAGCTGTTATCAAATTCTTGTTCTTTGAATTTTTCTCTATTTTCTAAAACTAATGTTGCCCTTCCAGCTATTTTATTTACAAAATTCAAATTCTTTTTTTTTACTAAAAACCATACTTAGAATTTACTTACAGATTCAAATTTTGGTCAAAATGTGTCTGCCTCTTCTGACAACATACTGTCTTAGTTAAATTTAGATTAACAGTTTTAATTAATTAATAATTTTCGATCTAACATTTTTTTCTTATATATGCCATTTGATCACATGTTGAATTACACTTTAAAATTGATATATCTGTCTTAGTAAAAATTTTAGCCTATACAAACTATAGATCAAAATGTTCATTTTAAAGAGAACTACCTATGAAAATGAATGCCATAAAATCTATTAATATAAAATTTTTGACTTTTCTGTTTCTTTACAATAATGGTTTATTTTTGAATTGAAAGTTTCTTTATTTCTTACTTGCTGTATTACACACTTTGAATTCCCCTTCTTTAGTGGGTTTTGGAAAATTTATTGATACTTAAGATCAACTTCTTTTTTATTTTTACTAGTACTGTATTTTCTGTCTATAAGATGCTATGGACTGTAAGACACGCCTTAATTTTTAAGCAATTTTTTTTAAATGACATTTTTATTATTGAAATGCAGAGCCAGAATAAAAAAATCTTAGTTTATAAAATCGAACTGACTTTTAAAATCCCTGAAAATCATCATCTGAACTTTCTTCTTCTTCCTCTTCATCATCATCATTGTTCTCTTCATATATAAAATTGTTTTCACTGCCATCAAGAGAATTACTTATGTCTCACTCCTTGAAAGATTTAACAGTATCATCTTCTCTCACTCTAGATCATGACTGTTTTATCTACTGACACACTTGTTTGGTTGTAGCCCATTTTAAAGCTCTCTTTGTCTTGAATTCGTGTTGGTTTTCATCCATGATCCATTTGTTCCATTCTTCTCTCATATATTTATCGAGATATCAAGATGTTGCAATTGTGAAGTTAGTTCTCCCGCAGAATAACAGCAAGCTCTGTATTTCTCTGTCTCAATTTCTCATTCACAGAATTTTTAAAATTACTACTAACCTGATCTAGTACAATAAGATAACTGTTCTTCAATAAAGCACCTATCCTTCTCTCCCAAACTCTGTTAATCTATAATTTCATACCAGTCTTGTCCATCCAACCTTGTCATGTATGTGAATAACAGCACCTGACGGTAGTATTTCAGAAGGTTTGGCTTTGGTTTGCTCATGGAAATGATCATTGGATTAAGTTTAATACTGTCAGCACAACATGAAAGGACAATAGTGTAGTGCATGTCCACTTGTTTTTATAATTACATTTTTAGCACCTTTCATGGCAACAGTTCTGTTACTTGGCACATCAAATGTTAGAGGAGTTTTTCCATATTTGCTATTTGGCTTAGTTCCACAATCGTTTTCTTTCAATGTTGAATAATAAAGCGATGAGAAGATAATATTTTCTCTTCATAGTCTTGTGGCAATTTCTGAGATATTTTGGTTTTGTCCTTAACGCTTCATAAACCTGGAACACCAAGCAACTACACCCTTAAAGTTTACTAAATTCCACTGTAACGCTAGCTTACGAGCATGTATTTGAATCATTTTTGTAATGATGCCATTTTGACTGTGTCCTTGAATCCATTTCAATACATCATCTTCTAGTTTTGACCATTTTGCATTCAGTCCTCTATTTGCACATTTAGTCTTTTTTTCAGTTCTTCTTTACTAGCCTGCCAATCGTGAATGGTTTTTTTCTGTTGGTGGAGGGCCGAAATGCCGCTCTCCATGTTCTACTGCATATGCTGTTCCTTTCAATTTATAGCCTGCCTCATATGAATAACTTTTATATTTTTCCAATGCAAAACTAGCTACTAACAAAAATATTGTACTGTTACCGATTAGACAAATCATTTTCAATTCAAGTTCACTGGCACTGTATACTGCAAAGACGCATCATAGGCTACACAATGTTCTGGGTTTGTGATGGTGGGGTGGGAAGGTGACAGTGAATCCCCACAACTCATGTTCGTTGCATTGCTCCACTGCTGTTGCCAGTTGAATCGAATGTTACCAGAGGTTTCCTGTGGCATTGAATATAAGGCCATTTTTAAGACTGGCAGGAATTTTAAATCAAACTCTGGACATTTGTAGATTAATTTTGAGAAAAAGATGCATCTGAATTTTGGAGGCAATTTTCTGAAAAAAAAGTGCATCTTATAGTCCATAAAATATGGTAACAGTATATCCTAAACTATTGTGTCTGTACATTGATTTTTGTCACTGTACCTTACCCAGTGGATAAGCATTACTGCTTTGGCCTGGCATTCTGAATCACTGTGTTTTTAGTTTTTTACGTTTTCTTTGAGGCATAAAGCCAGTAAAAAAAATTGTTTGCATCCCCCTTTCCTCTTACTTGGGTGAGTGATTGGTCTACTTCATCTTTTTAACTAGCGGGTGTCCGTGACTTTATTCATGTTTGCCAAGAATTTGGAAGGTTTTTATGTTTTTGCACTGAACCTTTAATATTTTCAGGATAAAAAGTAGCCTGCCAAATCAACAACCCACTAGTGAAAGTCCCATCAAAATTGGTTCACAAACTAAACATGTTGCATATAAATTATTTACATTTGTTAAGAGCTGAAAATATTTCATATACTAGAAAATTATTCAAGATCATTCTAAAACATTTTAATATATTTAATTACGTTCTAGTATGTTTTAGAAGATTTCAAAAAAGTTTTAGGACACTTTGGTCTGAAAAAGAAAATGCCCATGGTTGGCCAATTTCAACCATGATATCACCCACACCCCTACAGCTAGCGACATGCAACCACCATAGTGCATGACGTAAGACTCCATGCAACTACCACACATAAACAGCAGTGGCCTGCCCTAGGTAGTTGTGGCTGCAATGTGAAATATAGGAACACGCATGTCTTTGATCGAAATATGAAAATATGCCACCATATCTTCCACACCACCACAGCTAATTGCATGCGGTCAACATATTGCATTATGAGAGACACCAGGCTGCCTCCACACACAAACACCAGGGGTTTCCACTAGGTAGTTGTGGCTGCAAAGAGATATGTAGGGAAACTCATGTCTTTGGATGAAATATGAAAAAGCCCTGGATTGACCTCTTTCAAACACAATGTCTCCCATACCCTCACAGTTACCGATATGCAACTATCTTAGTGCACGATGGAAGACTCCATGCTAATACCACACACAAACACCTGTGGTCTTTGCTGGGTAGTTGTGGCTGTAAAGTGAAATATAGGGGAACACATGTCTTTGGTCAAAATATGAAAATGCCCCAGGTCAACCTCATTCAACCACCATACCCCTATAGCTACCAATCAAGGCTATGACCATACATAAACGCCAGTGATCCATGTTTGGTAGTTATGGCTGCAAAGTGAAATATAGGGGGAGACAAGTCTTTGGTCAAAATACGACCATAGACACACAAATACCAGTGATCTGTGATAAGTAGTTGTGGCTGCAAAGTGAAGTATAGGGATATGTATATATGATTAATATAACCCCAGCCCCCACAATATATTTTACATGTTAATTAGATATGTAATTAATATAATAACTTGTGTGTAAAAATATTTATTACAATTAAAGATTAATTTTACCTTTTTTCCCTATTATTATTATCATTATTATGCATATCTTCTTATTAATGCTTTTAATTAATTAAATATGTGTTTCTTCCACATGTGTGATTGTCTTTTACTTATTGAGAAATTCTACTTTCAGACAGTTTCCTGTTTCGAAATTATGATTGGAACATTTCTGCAATGACTGATGTATCTCCAAAAATGGAATTGCAAGAAATATTATTGTATAGTTCTAGACATGGAGATACTGTAATGGTTCGGGAATTGCTAACAGCTCAAAAAGAAGGGAAAATTGTTTTGAATGTCAGTTGTAAAGGTTTGTACTCTTTCTTTATCATTATGAAAGTTATTGATGCCGGTTCACAAGTTGGTGCAATTTTCTTGGATTTTCAGAAAGCTTTTGATTCTGTACCACACAATTGCCTTTTAGCAAAGATTCGAGCATACAATGTACCGGATCAGATTTGCGAATGGATATGTGATTTTCTAACTGGCAATCTCAGTATGTCGTTATTGACGGGGAAGCCTCTTCTAAGATAGATGTTACTTCGGGGGTTCCTCAAGGAAGTGTAATAGGACCAATTCTTTTCTTAATATTTATAAACGATCTCGGTGACCACGTCAGATGCTGGTGGCGATTGTTTTCTGACGATGCAGTTATCTATAGGGAAATAAGGTACTCCGATGATTGCTTAGAAGTTCAGCGCGATTTAGATGCTATTTCCGATTGGTGCCGTAAATGGCAGCTTACACTTAACTGCAAAAAGTGCAAGGCAATGCGAATAAGTAACAAAAAGAATCAGATTGCTCGTGACTACAAAATAAACAATTCAGCTGTTGACACGGTTGATTCCCTGAAGTATCTGGGGGTGATAGTACAAAGCAACATGAAATGGGACTTCCGTCATAGGTATGGCTAATTCTAAATTGTGATTCATAGGTCGTATTTTGAGGAACTGTAATGTTCATACAAAGGAGATAGTGTACAAAACACTAGTGTGTCTGCATCTGTATTGCTGTTATGGAGTTTGGGATCCATATAGCAAGGGCCTGATCAACTCAGTGGAGAGGGTGCAGAGGAGGGCCGCTCGACCGAGCGTGGTAGTGTAACGGCTAGCGTTCTGGCCTCGCATTCGGGAGGACGGCGGTTCGAATCCCGTCCGGGCATCCAGATTTGGGTTTTCCATGGTTTCCCAAATCACTCCAGGTAAATGCCGGGATGCTTCCTTCAAAAGGCTATGGCCGAATTCCTTCCCATTCCCTGCCCCCAATCCTTTCCCATCTCTAAAGACCTCACTGTTAGAGAGACGTTAAGCAGATAAAAAAAAGGGTCGCTCGATTCGTGACTGGTTGCTACAGCCCTTATGGAAGCATCACAGAATTCATACATAGATTGGGCTGGGATAGTTTGGAAGGCAGATGACGTAGTTTGCGTCTGAATTTATTGTAGAATATGCGAAAATCTTTAAATTACCAGCGCAATGAAATACTTCTTCCGCCAACCTATTTAGGTCGCAATGACTGTAGGTATAAGATTCGAGAAATAAGATGCCTCACTGATGCTTTTATGTATCCCTTCTTTCCTCAAGCTATTTGGGATTGGAATGCATGGGTTTAGGATTTGGTGCTTAGCACTCTCTGCCACCCACAATGCTTGTGATTTGCAGAGTATGGATGTAGATTTCTTTTTCAGCATATGATTATGAAACATGATGTTATATAATAGGATCAAAACTGTAGAAGATTGAATAGATGCTGGGTGCTCTGGACAGGATATCTAGCTGGGTTGGTCAACATATTTGATATTTTCTGGATTCTGATCAAAAAAGAAAAATTTCGCTGCATTACAATTGCATAGGCAGGACAGGCCAGTGCGAATATTACTTTATGCTGAAGAAAATTAAAATACTTGCCTGCCATGTATGACATTAAATATCTGGGATATATTTCTTGAATGCAAGAGATACTCAACTAGCTGAAATATACAATCAAATTTGTAATGTTTATGGGGAAGAAGCAATATGGAATTAATTCCTCTACTTGTCAATAAACATTTTGCTTCACCCCAATAATTTTAACTTCATTCACTTCCATTTTATAGCACAGTAAGTCAATATATTTTAGAAGGATCCAGTGCCCAGTGGCTAACATAAACACTAGCTCATGCACACAGCTTCATTCATGTTGATCACTACTATACAAACAGACTTCTTAAATAACGCGTGTAAGGAATGAACTTTCAATGAACCACAGAAGAATATAAATAAAATGAAATAATAATTTAATTTCTTTATATATTTATGATCAGTCAGAGTCACATTTATTGTTCAATTAATTATATCCCTATAATTCTGAAATTCAAATTAAATAAGTATAAACAAACGATACTCTAACAATAAGGTTGGTATTACCAGAGATAGCCGCTTAGCCGACGTCACGTGATGGACTGTGATGCCCTCCACACTGGCCATATGTATGGTATTCCTTCGTGCCCTCATTGCAGTTGCCGCTTAGCCTCCGAGGATGTCTTCTGCACTTGAAGACAAAACGTCAGGGGAAAGTTTTACTTATCCTGGAAATTATGAGTGAAGTTAATACCAGCTGTGAAGGTCTACATTGTATGTCATTAAAGTTTTTAAAGTGGTAATAAGTTATTTGTATAAGCCCCCACTGTCTCCTAGCCTTAGAATGTCCAGTTGGGAATATAAATTGGGGATTCCAAGAGTCATCATGTTGAATGGAAATACAGTAAATCCAATTAAAGTAATACATGCGTCATCAGCTTGTCAGGGGAAAACAATATCCAGCTTCTCATTGTCACCAAAGATAGTGCAAAATTTAACTAAAGTATATTCATGTGTCTTTGTGACTCGGTGACAAAGTTTTGCTTTGCACACAATCTGTCTGTTGTGTCTGGACCTTCAGTTTAACGTGTAATCTGAACCATAGACAGTCCTGGCATACTAATATGATTAAAGTACAACCTGTAAAAATTTCTGGTCTCACTAGAATTTGAGACATGAGTTTTGCAGGTGAGTGCCATAAACCACTGAGCCACCAGACTGCTTGGCACATTTGTCAGCAGCTTGGAGAAGAAAAATCTTCCCTGAACTTTGCTTTGCCACAGTTGGAACATGCCAACAACTACCTGTATCTTTGGAGATTCTTACTTATTCTCCTCATTCCCATCACTGCCCTGTACTCATAGAAATAGGGAATGATTAACCTTCTGATATCTTCACATCTCTGTTCCATGTGCAAAACATTAAAATTTTCAGCTGCATTAAACAAACATTTTTGCTTGTTACCAACAAAATCTAATAGTTACATAGATTTATTAGAGCTGTCATCAAATCTGCCAAAGTAAAAATTATTCCTCACATATACAGGAAGGAATACATCACTTTCTGGAATGAAGAAACTTAACAACTTTATAAGATGTTGTGACTGTGAAATAGGCGAAAAACTGCTGAACATCTCGAACGAAGCCAAATGACTGAAATGGGAGGAGACAGTTGAGTGAATGAACTTTGTGACTTGCACTAGGAAGGAATGATCCTTATTGTTCTCTGGTTTCAAAAGACAATGTAAGGTATATGCTGTATTTATAGGTCTAATTGTAGCTTTTGGCACAGTTGGGAGGCAATGATCAATTTGTACATTTCTATGTTTCATCCCATGCCTAAAAACTGATGGAGCTTCTTCTTTCTTATGGCTTAATCCCTTGTAGATATTGTCATTACAGGGCAGGCTTGAAGCTTTTTGATGGTATGCTGAACAGGAAAGCATTTCAGTTAATAAATAATTAATATGGAATTATTGGCTGGGATATCTCTGTCAGGTTTAGCAGCTTAGAGATTTAATTTTCTGTGCTTGTACCTCTTTCATTGCCAGATTAAACTAATCCAGCAATCCTAACCGATTACAGTGGATCAACAGTTTAATGTGGAATCTGAACCTCAGAAGTGGTCTGGTGTACTTCACATAACACAACAAGCTGTGACAGTGCTAAAGGTTGGTAAAGGACCTTTGGAAATTCCCACTGAAACAGGGATTTGAATGAGGAACCTTTTAACCTCCAGTCAGATGCTGTAACCACTGAGTCACCAGACAGCATTTCAGTTAATTATAGACAGCAACAAAAGTAGCCAAATGAAACTGAAACTCAGAATGCTCAGTACTATCACCTCCACTCTTTAGCTTATCATTGCTGACATGGGAATGAAACTTGTCATATTTGGGTATACTGATGTTTGGGCACTAGCTACACAATACAAAATTTTAGAGCAGATGCAAGTCATTCTCGAAAATGACCCAATAATGATAGGAAAATTCTTTTGCCAGTGGAAACTCAAGCCCAATGCAAGTGAGACAGAGGTTACTTGTTTTTATCTGAACAAATAAACTAGCTAAGATAGAGGTTACACATTTTCATATGAACAATAAACTAGCTAACAGAGAGCTGTGAAATTATTTCAGAGGTGCTAGAACAAGGCTGCCCAACCAATTATGGAGATGGGCTACAATTTCAATTCTAAATTAGCCTGCAGGCCACTTAATACCTGTGTATAGTTAGAAAAAATATTGAGATATAACAAAAATATAAGTAACACAGTTTAATTATAATAAAAAACCATCAATGAGACCTTTTAAGAGTCAAATTCAAAAGTGCTGGTTGGCCACTTCGTAACACACCTTGTAACAAACACAGCTGCAATACTTTATACTAGGAATAATGACTTAAAAAAGGCTGGGTGGAGTTAATGTGCCTCAACTCTCCAGGCATTTACTTTGGGGCTTACTTATACATAAAGTGAATTCTGTTATGCCAAGAATATTGATACTGAATTCAACAATGCAATATGGATGGTATCTGGAATAATAAAAAAAACCTCTCAGCCCCATTTTCAGCCTATGCAGACATGCAGATAACATACACACATTAAGGTATATCAGAAAATCCAAAATTATCAACAACTCCCAATATATTCATTCTCTTGCAATCTGAATACCACCGCCGTGAGCAGCAGACGTCGACTTTCTTGTGTGTTTAATTTAAAGTGTGCTAGATTGACTTTGTTTATATCTTTGAATTTTCTGTGTTGGCAGTGAGTCAGCAGTCGAACAACCGCCGCCGTGAGCAGCAGACGTCGACTTTCTTGTGTGTTTAATCTAAAGTGTGCTAGTTAGACTTTGTTTTTATCTTTGAATTTTCTGTGTAGGCAGTGAGTCAGCAGTCGAGCAACCGCCGCCGTGAGCAGCAGTCATCGACTTTCTTGTGTTTTAATCTAAAGTGTGCAAGATAGACTTTGTTTTTATCTTTGAATTTTCTGTGTAGGCAGTGAGTCAGCAGTCGAGCAACCGTAGCAGCAGTAGCCAACTTCTGTGTGTGATTTGAATTGTGCTAGTTTTTGTCGTTATCTTTGTATATTGCCTGTTTATGTAGTGTGCCAGTCAGTTGAGCCTCCGCAGCCGTAGCCAACTTTTGTGTGTGATTTGAATTGTGCTAGTTTTTGTCGTATCTTTGATATTTCCTGTTTAGGTAGTGTGCCAGTCAGCTGAGCCTCAGCAGCAGTAGTCAACTTTTGTGTGTGATTTGAATTGTGCTAGTTTTTGTCGTTATCTTTGTATTTCCTGTTTAGGTAGTGTGCCAGTCAGTTGAGCCTTCCAGCCGTAGCAGCAGTAGCCACGAGCCTTAGCAGCCGTTAGTAGCGGTCGCCGATTTTTGTGTATTCATCTGTAGTTCGGTTTTTGTCTGTTTCAGGTGACATGGCTTGTGCAAAGTGTTCTGGTAGGCGTCTGGTTCTCGAGGAGATTCTTAATACTATGGCGTCTCTTCAAGCGCAGGTATGGAGCATCCTAGACGAGGAGCGGCAGTGCGTCGAAGAAATTCCGCAGCCAACTGTAGTGGAACCGGCAAGTTTTGATTTTCAGGTTCCAGTTGCAGAAAACGTCTGGCATCGTGTTGATCGGAGAAAGGCGTCGAAATTCCCAATTAGCCGAAGGGAAAATGATACCTTGCCCCTAAGTAACGCGTTTTCTGTGTTGCAGGAAGTTGTAGATTCAAGCGCGAATGGCCCAGAAGAGCAGCAGGGAAGATTTACCCGCAGACCCCGAGCCTTGCCAGGAAAAGGTTTACTGGTCATTGGCAGCTCCAACGTGCGACGGCTGGAGAAACCGCTACGGGAATTAGCCACGAAGAACGGTGCAGATCCTCATACTAACGTTCATTCCGTTTCTCTTTCAGGAGCAACCGTACCACGTGTCATGGAGGCCATTCCAAAAGCGATTAGGGAATCGAACTGCCGTCAGTTAAGAGTAGCTGCGCACGTCGGCACTAATGACTCGTGTCGTGTTTCTGTTCCAGATATAGTTAAATCCATGGACAAGTTGGGCCGAAAGGCGTATGAAGCCGCCCGGGAAAATTCAGTTTCATTACAGTTCTCAATTTGCAGTGTGGTGCCGCGTGTCGATTGTGGGGAGGCTGTGTGGTGGAAGATCTTTAATTTAAATAGTAATTTGCAGGAGCTGTGTCGCAAAAACAACTGGGGCTTCGTCGACCTTCGTCCGATGATAGCTGCCAGCTGGGACGCATTTGACAGGTCGGGCGTCCACTACACACCTAGAATGGCGTCCAAGGTGGCTGCTAAAATTTGGAACCGCCTTGATATGAATTATTTTTTAGGAACAGCGTGAGGCCCGAGGATCCTTCATTTCACCGAAGAGGATGTGCTGATAACATAGAAGCTGGTCCCGGTAGGATGGCGCGAATAATTTTAATATTACAGCTCCAATTACTTCACCCGTTTACCGTCAGAGTGCGAGTATGAAAAATGCTATTTTAGACTCCACAAATAACAATACGAAGCAGCTAAGGATAATGGTACTAAATTGTCGGAGTATTAGAGGGAAAGTAGCGGATTTTCACGCCTCAGTTGCGACTAATGATGTCGATATAATACTTGGAACCGAGAGCTGGTTGACGCCTGAAGTTGAATCTAGCGAAGTATTTGGCCCTCATTTCAATGTTTTTCGGAAGGACAGAACTGTCTCAATGGGCGGGGGTGTGTTCGTGGCCGTAAGTAAAACCGTTAATTGCTCTGTCGTAACTGAAACGGAAAATTTTTGCGAGTTAATATGGGTCAAGGTAAAAATTGGCAAAAATTTAAAGTTCATACTCGGGTCATTTTATCGACCTCCGGATTCTGATTTAGCTAACGCGGAATACTTCAGGGTCGCTTAATAACATTTACAAAAAATTTCAAGGACATATATTGATCGTGGGTGGTGACTTTAACCTACCGTCGGTTAGGTGGGACACATACACGTTCAGGTTGGGTGGAAGAGATAGGTTAATAACCGAAACGTTCCTAGAATCATTTGCAGAAAGATCTCTTGAACAGATGGTCGAAGAGCCAACACGGTGCGACAAAGATTCCTCGTCCATTCTGGATCTTTTTCTAATTAGCAATCCTGATATTGTAGATAAAGTTTGTATAGAAGACGGTATAAGTGATCACAAGGCGGTTGTGGTAACGTTAAACTCCAGTCTGAGTCTGAAGCATGACAAAGAGAAACTCGTGTTTTGCTTCGATAAGGCAAACGATGCGGGTATGGTTGACCATTTGCGAAGAATTTTGAAACGTACACGCTAAATACAAATGTTGAGGAACTTTGGTTTAATTTAAAAGAACTAATATGGACCGGTTTAAACAGTTTGTTCCTAAGAAGTGTATTAAGGTCAGTAATAACTTCCCTTGGTTCAATAGGGAAGTGAAACGTTTGCTCAGGAGGCAAAGGCGTGTACCATGCCGCGGTGAAAAAATCGTGGTACTCATCTAATCGGGCTAAATTAGTCCAGTGTTGCGTGCAGGAAGTGCGTAAGGCAATGCGCGATGGTCAGTTAAAGAATTCCAAGCCATAGGAATTTATCATCCGAAGATCTGAATTACTAATCCAAAAAAGTTCTGGTCTGTATATTCAAAGTAATATAGAGGGCTTCTCCGTAGGTATGCCGTGCTGATTAAAGAAAATGGTGAATTATCAGAAACAGCGTAGAGAAGCAGAAATTTTGAAATGATATATTTAAAAAAAAAGGCTTTCACGATAGAAAACTCAGAGGAGATTAACGATATTTAACAATCGTACCGGCAAAATTATGATGATCTCGTTCTTGATGTCGAGGGAATACTAAACTGCTTATGAATGGAAAAACCAATAAGGCTCCCGGACCAGACGGTATGCCTACAAGATTATTCGACTCAAGGATACGCAAAGGAAATGCACCGTATTTGATGAATTGTATACCGTCTCTCCTGGATCAAAGGAAAAATACACAGCCGAATGGAAAGACCGCTATCGTAACTCCAGGTGTTTAAAAATGGGAATGTTAATGATCCTCAGAATTATAGGCCGATCTCGTTAACTTCAATATTTTGCAGGATTTTAGAACATATCATCTATTCGAATGTCATGCGGTTCTTGGATGAAGGTGAGCTTTTAAATCCAAATCAACATGGATTCAGAAAAGGCCGATGCTGCGAAACACAACTTGCACTTCTAATTCACGACTTGTGCCGAATTATAGATGAGCAATCCCAGGTTGATTTGGTTCTATTAGACTTTAAAAAAGCTTTCGACACTGTGCCTCACACTAGGTTACTTAGGAAACTTCGCGGTTACGGCATATCTAGACAAATATGCGACTGGGTTGCAGACTTCCTGAAGGGCAGAACACAGTGTGTAGTTCTCGACGGTGAGCGTTCATCACTTACTGAAGTGGGGTCTGGAGTTCCCCAGGGAAGCGTGTTAGGGCCTCTGTTGTTTCTCATATACATCAATGATCTATGCGACATAATAGGGGGATGAAAAGATTATTTGCCGATGATGCTATAATTTATCGCGAAATCAAAACCCAGGACGACTGCGCTTTGTTACAAGACGATATTATGAAAATAATTGCGTGGTGTAAAGATTGGCAGTTGGAGTTAAACGCTAAAAAGTGCCAAGTCATGCGTGTAAGTAAAAAGGTGACACCATTTAACTATGAATATACGATTAATGACACTGTCCTTAGAACGGTAGATTCCGCTAAATACCTAGGGGTAACAATTCGTAATAATTTGTCGTGGAATGAGCATATCGAGAATGTAATGGGAAAAGCAAATCGTATGCTCCGATTTCTAGGTCGTAATTTAAATCAATGCACTCAGGAAGTTAAATCGATTGTATACAAGTCACTAGTACGTCCTCACTTAGAGTATTGTTGTTCTGTATGGGGTCCCCATCAAAAGGGGTTAATGGAGGCTTTAGAGAAGGTCCAAAGAAGAGCCGCCCGATTCGTGACAGGTATATATAGTTGGAGGGAAAGCGTAAGTGCGATGTTGAAGGAGTTAGGTTGGGAAGACCTGGAACACCGAAGGCGTTGCTCTCGACGGAAGCTAATTGAAAAATTCACGACAGATGTATTTCGGAATGACAGTCAGCAAATATTGCTACCAGCAACATTCATATCTCGAAATGACCGTGAAAATAAGATAAGAGAAATCAGGGCCAGAACCGATTCATTTCTGTACTCATTTTTCCCACGAGCGATTAGGGAATGGAATAGAAAGGATTTACCGGGCGAGTAAACTTAAAATCCGACAGGAGTAGCTTTCGATAAAGCACTCCAGCCATCCTGATCTGGGTTTTCCATGGTTTTCCCAGATCACTCCACGCGAATGCGGGGATGGTTCCTCACAATAGCCCATGGGCGCCTCCTGCCATATCCCTTATAACCCTTCCAAACCATAACCCTTCTCGATAGGTGCTATGCACCCTCCGCCACACACTTTTAGTGAATCGCGGAGTAATAATATATATATATATATATATATATATAGAATATCTTCCATTATGACAGTCAATATCCTGGTTCAAAATAAGTTTGATATCACTCAGTGCTAGAGGAGGAACTGAAGAGATTAAATTAAATTAAATTGCAATGGAGCGCATGCTCCAGTGGCAATTTCCCTAAACGCCCATCTTACCCTTTTCTGCATCCACCTACATTTATCCTTTACAAATTTTAACTTTAAATTCTTTCAACATATTTGGCAAATTATTCATAATTTCTCTTGATAACTTATTCCAATCCTTGACACCCTTACCGAAAAAAGATAATATTCCTATACCCTTGTGCCTGAAATCAAGTGACAGCTTGTGGTCATGGTCATCTTTTCCCTTCCATGCATTACTTTCAATTCTTACACTAATATCTTTCCATGCCTCACCACCAATATATGCCTTGTACACCCCCACGACCCTGTTCACCCTCCTTCTGTCTTCCAATGAATCCCATTCCAGCTCTTTTATCATCTCTGTTACAGATTGTTCTGCTATAATTTCCAGAAGCAAATCTAGCAGCCCTTCTTTGCACCTTCTCCAAATCCTGTATTTGATACTCAAAATGTGGGTCCCATACTACACTACCATATTCAAGCAATGGTCTGACCAAAGTTTTGTAACTCTTTTCCTTTACTTCTCTCGCACATCCCCTCATTACCCTCTCCAACAAATGCAGAATTTTGAAACCTTTTGCTACTACCTGTCCTATGTGATCTGCCCAGTAAAGCTTGTTATCAAATGTAATGCCAAGATATTTACATTTCAAGTCTTCTATAAGCAATTCTTTACCCACCTTATAACCATAATAAACCTTTAGTTTTTTATTTGTGTATCTAATAAGCTGACTCTTCTTTGCATTTATCTTCATCCCATGTTTACCAACCCAACTATATATCCTGTCCAGATCACCCTGAAACTGTTTACAATCCTCAACTGTTTTGATCCTTTTATGTAGCATTATGTCATATGCAAACAATCTAATTTCTGATAGTAAATAAGCAACACAATTATTCATTAGAATAATGAATAGCAATGGTCCCAATACACTACCCTGTGGCACTCCCATTTTTACTTCCACTTTTTTGACAATGCATTTCCTACTCTAACTTTCTAACTTTCTACCTTTCAAAAATTCTTCTATCCAGCATATAACTTTCTGATCCGCTCCAATAGATTTTACCTTATTTACTACCATTTTATGGCTCACTCTGTCAAAAGCCTTTGAAAGATCTAGTACTAACTATCAATTTGACCTCCCTTGTCTATTTAATCCGAAATATCTTGCATATATCCCACCAACTGAGATTCACATGAATATCCTAAAGCCATGTTGACTTGAAAATCACTTATGCTCCTCTCATATATTTCTGATGTTGTTGCATATCAATCTCTCCATTAATTTACCTTCCACTGACATCAAGCTAATTGGCCTATAATTGTCAACTCTATTTTTCACCCCTCCTTTATGTACCAGCATTTCTATCACACTTGTCCAATGCTCTGGCAAGCAGCAAGTATCAAGACTCAATTTAAATAATATTTCAAGATAAGGTACAATATCACATCCTGCTATTTTTAAGAAATCTGTAGTAATATTATCTACACCAGCCCCTTTAGGTATTTTCTGCTTTCTTAGTTCCTTCATGATATCTCAGAATGAATTTCAAATTTTGAGATCTCCTTTGTATCTCTAAAAGACTGTGTGTTTTTGACCTTTCAAGAAGAACATGGACTGTCCTAGATAGAATTAGGATCAGTCATAGCAAATTTGTAAACTTGCTACACAAGTGGAATGTGGCTTCATCTTCAGAACACGATTGTGGAGCAGAACAGCAAATTTCCATCACATAGTTCCAGAGTGTACCTAAATAGCATAGTTCAGCCACTTCAGTGACTTCATGAGAGTTACTGACAATGCAGTTCATTATGTTTTTGAGCTAGATATTTGCTTATAATATTCGTAGTTGTTCATTGTCTTACAATTGTTTTATGTTGTACTGTGTGCTGTATTGTGATATTTACCAATATCATTCAATAATTAAATTTAAAAAATTGCAGGAAAAAGCAAAAGCAATTTAGGATGGACACCACTACACCTCTCAACATACTTTGGCCACAAAGATGTAGTTGAACTCCTTTTGGAACATGGAGCTGACATCAATGCTGTTAATGATGCTGGTGATACAGCATTACATAAAGCAGCATTTATTGGCAGGGAGGTTAGTTCTACACTAATTTTGCTGAGTTACTATGTTTAATTTCTGTATTTCCAGACAACCAGTGATACATTTAAAATGGGATTCAGTATTTTTGTCATATTCAACATAAAATTCATTCAAATAACTTTGTACTAGCATGTTCATGTGTATATATGGCAAAATTAGAAATTCTAAAGTCGATTTTTAGATAAAAATACTTGTATGCTTTAATCTGAAAAAGTGGTTCAGACAATTTCTAGATTAGTGATTAAATGTTATTCACAAGTAGCACACACAACATTGTGAATTGTTTGATTAAAAATCATATATATCATCATTTCGGGGATGTTTTCAAAAACTGAATTAAAAATTTATTAATGAATTAAATTGTTGTTAATTTTGGTAAATATGTATTTTAGGTATAAAGTAACTAAAACTATTGAAAATATCTAAAACATTTAATGCATTTAAGATTTGGCAATAACATTTGTCATTTCTATTGAAAAATTACATATTTATGACATAAAAGTTTCTTTCATGTAAATGTGCATTATGTCTGGTAATGAATTACCTTCACATACTATGAAATTATGATGTAAATGGCACGAAATGAAGAAATAAACACAGAATAAATCTTTAATCAAATAATTCATGCAACATTACATTTTAAAACATTTAATGCATTTAGTTATATCAATAAAAAAACATTAAAAGCTGGGGTTATAAACAAA
>JARYHS010001930.1:0-13213 GCA_031002005.1 Vandiemenella viatica | reverse complement strand
GGTGGCGCGCGTGGCGCGAGACCTACAAAAGATAATGACGGTAAGCGGCGCCGGCAGCCAGGTAGATAATTATAGGCCGCACAGTCGACCAGGTGCCTAATTATAGGGAAGCGGCCGCAGGGGGCGGGGCGGCGTGACCTACAAAGATAATGACGGTAAGCGGCGGCGGCAGCCAGGTAGATAATTACAGGGCGGCGGCGCCTAATTATAGGGGAAGCGGCCGCAGGGGGCGGGACGGGCGAGATAATTAGGGGGAGCAGAACGTACATATCCTTACTACTATGGTATATACAGGTTGTTTTTGAGAAAGCCAAGTGGAATTGGTTTCCAACACTTACGTTTCTTGAGTTCTTTCTCCCATTCTTCCATAACTTGTCTAGAATGACATTGAACAGAAGAGGAGAGAGACCATCGCCTTGTCTCACACCTGTTTGAATGTCAAAGGGTTCTGAAATTTCTCCCATGAATTTTACTTTAGATTTAGTGCCAATTAGTGTTTGTTTTTAGGAGTTCTCGTGTTTTTAGATCTATTCCCTTTTCTTCTAATATTTGGAATAGTGAAGGCCTGTCTATTGAGTCGTATGCCTTTTTGAAACCAACAAATGTGCATACTAGGGGTTTTTGTCTGAGGTCTCGCATTTTGATGATAGTTTTGAGGTTGAAAATTTGTTCAGGGCACGACCTGTTTGGTCTGAATCCTGCTTGATATTCTGCTTATTTAGATTCTAACTGCTCTTGTGCTCTCTTCAAAATACAGGCTGAAAGAATTTTGCACGTGACTGGTAGGAGGAAGATTCCTGTATAGTTGTTTAGATCTGATTTGTTACCTTTTTTATGTAGTGGGTGGATGAAAGCAATCTTCCAATCATCTGGGATTTTTTGTTTGCCAAATGTTTCTGATTATTTGTGTAATTTCTTTGAGTGAATTTGGACCTACATTTTTTAAAAGTTCGGCTACAATTCCATCTCCTGATGTTTTGTTATTTTTAAGTTTCTTAATATGTCCATAAATTTCTTCTTGTGTTGATGGTGATGAGTTCTCTGTTGTTATTTCAGATTTTCGGAAACATCTTTTTGGGTTGCGGACAATTTAAGAGCTGTGAAAAATAGGTGGCCAGCTCTTGGCAGTTTTCTTTATTTGTCAGGGCAAGTTTACCATTTCGTTTTCTAAAACATAGGTCCTGTGATGAGTACCCTTTTATTTTGTTCGCGAAGGTCTTGTAGAAACCATGTGTATTGTAATTTTTGAAGTTGTCTTCGATTGTTTGTAGTTGGTCATTGACATATTTTCGTTTGTTTTGTCTTAAAATGTTAGATGTTTTGTTTGCGAACTTCGAGAAATTTCTTGTGTGTTTCTTCAAATTTGTTGCAATTTTAATTTTGAAATGCCTTTTTTCTTTCTTCTAGTGCAGTCTCACACTCTTGATTCCACCTAGAGTGACAAATTTTCAGTTGGAAGTTTCCATGGAGAATCTAACTGGGGATGTTTCAGATACCACAGTAGGGCTGTCTCATTGCAATAAAGTTGTAAAAAAGCACACATTGTGCAAAGCTCGCAAAAAGAAATCCAAGAAGGTGTTATTGCTTGGAAGTAGTCACGGTAGGGGATTAAGTGCAATGTTACAGTCAAGCTTGGGCTCTGATGTTGAGGTGTGAGTATATTTAAGCCTAATGCAGAACTTGGCAATGTTGTAGATGAAATTTCAAACCTGGGGAAAGATTTTACTAAAGAGGATCATATAATTATAGTTGGGGGTCCTGGAAATAGTCTGTCCAGAAATCTCAATTATTGTGTTGAAACAGACATTGACAACATTGCTAAAAACACCACTCAGACCAATGTTGGTTTTGTTGACCTCTTCAAGCATTATGATCAACCCTGGATGCGTAGTCATGTACACCGTACACAGGCAGATCTGAAGCGTGCATTGTGTCAGGCTGACCGAACACACATTGGTCTGATAGATGTTTCTTGCATAACACGGAGTGACCATACCTCCCATGGACTCCACCTGAATGTTCGGGGCAAGCAGAGGCTAACGCAAATGATTGCCAGTAGCTTCAGGAGAGGCAGGTTGGATGTGAACCCCATCCCAGTGGTGACTCAGTCTTTTTTAGGCCAAATTTCAAGAGTAGGAAGAGTTATTTAAGAAATGTACATAATGACATTACAGTCAAAAATAAAGAATGTCAGTCTAAAATAGCTTTGTTCCATCAGAACATTAGGGGTATCGCAAGCAAACTTGATGAGTTGATAATATCTATAGAAGAAACCCAAAAATCATTGAATCTTAGCATAAATATCATATGTCTGACAGAACATCATCTAAAGAATTCTGAAATATGTTTCCTCCCTTTTATTGGATATAGATTAGCTTCATGTTATTGCAGGTCAGAGATGAGAATGGGTGGTGCAGCAATATATGTAAGAGAAAATACTGAGACAAAATCGTTAGATGTAAGTAAATACTGTATAGAACAAGATTTTGAATGTTGTGCAATACAGTTAGAATTAGAAAACAAATATCTTATAGTGCTGACAGTTTATAGGGCTCCCACACGAGACTTCAGTAAATTTTGTAATAAACTTGAAGCGGTTCTAATAAATTTATCACGAACTAAAAGGGAAATTATCCTCTGTGGAGACTTCAACATAAATTTTGCTGTAGAATATAACCAGACAGATTATCTTCTAGGAATTCTTAGATCATTCAATCTCTATCAAACTGTAAATTTCCCAACTAGAACACAAAAAATAGTAGTACCATTATTGATAACATTTTTGTAGAGCCCAATAAATTAGAAATACATGGAACAATCCCAATGGAAAATGGTTTGTCAGACCATAATGCTCAAATAATTACTTTGGATGTTGTGGGAAATGAAAATAACAAAAAGAAAGGATTTGTCAGAGTTAGGCCATTAAAGAACAATTCAATAAAAACATTAAATGATGAACTTCTCAATGACGACTGGAGCACTGTTTATAAATTAAATGGGGTAAATAATAAATTCAATTACTTTCACCAAAGGTTTTTGGAAATTTACGAAAGGTGTCTCCCTACAAAACTAGCTCCAATTGGTCAAAAACGAGTAAACAAAAATTGGGTTACAGTTGGTATTAAAACATCTTGCAGACATAAAAGGGAATTATATATAAAAGTTAGGAATACTGATAATAGGCTTCTCAAACAACATTACAAAACATACTGTAGAATTTTAACCAAAGTAATAAAAGAATCTAAACGTTTGGCCATAAATGATGAGATTAGTAGTTCAGATAATAAGATAAAAAGTGTTTGGAACATTATTAAAATCCTTGTCACCAAAAACAGCACCTATGTCTCTATTTCCCACCAGTCAAAATGAAATTGAAAAAATTATTAAATCCCTCAAAAATAAAAAGTCAATTGGTTATGATGAGGTTTCAACCCATGTAGTGAAACAATGTAACACCAGCATTAGTAGAGTTATTAGTCATATTTGTAATAGTTCTTTTGAAGAAGGTATCGTCCCTGACTCACTCAAGAAGTCAATAATCAAACCGCTTTATAAAAAAGGGTGATACCTCAAAAATTGAGAATTACAGGCCCATTTCACTTCTACCAGCATTTTCAAAAATCTTTGAAAAAGCAATGTACAGAAGGGTGTATGCACTTCTACAAAAGAATGACCTACTCAGTAAAGTACAGTTTGGTTTTAGACAAGGCGTTTCAACAGATTCAGCAATTTTTGCTTTTGTAAACAACATACTGGAATCAATGCATAAAAAATTAAATCCCCTAGGTATATTCTGTGATCTTGCTAAGGCTTTTGACTGTGTTGATCATGAGATTCTACTAGGTAAATTAGACCACTATGGAGTTAGTGGTAAGCCAGGACTTTGGTTTAAATCTTACCTGGAAAATAGAAAGCAATGTGCATCACTGAAAGATGCTAATACAGGAAGTGTTATAAACTCAGAATGGGGTATAGTTAAATGTGGTGTGCCTCAGGGCTCAATTCTTGGCCCTCTGCTGTTCTTAATCTATATAAATGATCTCCCACATATACTAGGTGATAATGAACACATGGTGCTCTTTGCAGATGATACCAGCATATCGTTGAAAGACGCATCAGCACAAAACCTCGAAAACACAGCAAATGAGGCTATAAAGAAAATTAACAGGTGGTTTAGTGCCAACTGTTAGAATATCGTTTGTTTATACTTCTTTAATTTGAATTACTGCCTTCTATACTTCAATAATATCTCTGTTATATCTCTAGCTTAGTTTATACTCTGACCAATGTATAAACTGTTCAGTTGTTACTCCGTGCTAAGCAGCTCTCGGCTACATTTCTGTTGTGCGGTTATATGTATTTCTAATACATAATAAATACGTATCGTTTTCAGTAATTGCTTGTATCATATTTAAAAATCTTAACAGGTTATGGGCCCAGTAGCCAGGTATATGTAAAGGCGATAAATATCTGAGGAAAGTAAAACTTACAACCTAGGCAACACGCGGCATTTAAAAGTGCGAAATATGAGCTCAAGCAATCAATTAACTTTGATAGAAAAACTCACTGGTCGGGAAAACTACTCGACATGCAGATTTGCCGTCAAAACCTATCTGGAACACGAAGGACTGTGGAATTGCGTTGAAAATGCGAGTGATGATCACGTTGATCCCAAACGCGATTTGAAAGCCAAGTCAAAAATTATTCTGCTAGTGGATTCAATCAACTACGTCCACATTCAGGAAGCAAAGACAGCGAAAGAAGTTTGGAATCATGGAGGAAGGAAATATATGGAGACGACGCAAGAGATCTTCACCACGCATTGAAGTGAAGCAGGGCGGAGGAGGAGTGGGGGAGCATGGCCGGAGTGGAGGGGGCATGGCCGCTTCCATACAGACACGGGGAATATGTACAAAAACCTCAAGGGGACTCTAGGATAAAGGTGACGCCGATATCTGGTGATGGATTATTATGTAACTCGATATGACAAATAAAAAATGAATAATAAATTTTTTTGATATTCTGCTTAGTTTTCGAGATATTCTGTCCCAAATGTGAAATGGTTTTGGTTGAAATTCAGAAGGAAAAATTGGTTAAAGTCAAATTTGATGATGGATTCTTATTTAAAAAGACGAGACAAATGAAAAATAAAGAATAAAAATTTTCGATATCTCACCTAGTTCTAGAGATATACTGTATCAACAGTGAGGTTTCTTGAATTGAAATGGAGAAGAAAAATTTCGCAAAAGTCAAATTTAATGATCGATTCTTATGTAACACGACGAGACAAATCGAAAATAAAGAATAAAATTTTTAGATATCTTGCTTAGTTTTCGGGATATACTGGGAACATGGCAATGTTTGGAAGCGCAATACCGCTGCTGCCGCCATGCGGGAGAGTTTAGAGCCTGCTTCACCGATTTAACGTCACTTCTCCTCCATATATTTCCTTCCTCCATGGTTTGGAACAACTTAGCAAACGCTTTCGATGATTCTGGATTAACGCGTCGAGTGGGCTTACTTCGTGATCTGTGCACAACAACGCTAGTCGGATGTCGAAATGTAGAAGAGTATGTTAGAAAAATCATGACAACAGCACACAAGTTGAGAAATATTGGATTTAAAGTAGACGACGAGTGGCTTGGAACTCTGCTTCTCTCCGGTCTACCAGAATCATACAAACCGATGATAATTGCCATCGAAAGTTCCGGTATGAAAATAAGTTCTGACTCCGTAAAGGCTAAAATTTTACAAGATGTAAAAATAAATGATGGTGAAACATCAGCTTTTGCCGTAAATTATAAGAACAACAAAGGCTTCAAGAAACAATTTCAAAAAGGACCTCGTTGCTACACTTGTAATAAACATGGCCACTTGAGCGCACAGTGCAAGTCTAAAGCAGAGAAGAAACACAAAGTTGAAAATCAGGAAAGCTCAAGCTATGCCGCTGCTTTCATAGCTCCAGTGAGTAACAGTGATTCCTGGTATATAGACTCCGGTGCTTCTATGCACATGACCATGCACAGAAATATACTACAAGAAGAAACAGTACAATTCATCAACTCAATTAAGGTTGCAAATGACAAATGCTTATCAGTAAAAGGCTCAGGTAAGCTGAGTTTAAATGTGTGTGACGCTAATGGCCAATGTAAGAAAATTTTGTTTCAAAATGTTCTGTATGTGCCAGAGTTGTCAAAAAATCTATTATCTGTCAGTCAGATAATTAGAAATGGTGGTCAAGTAAAGTTCAATAGTAAGGGCTGTATAATAATAAACAGGAATAATGAAATAGTTGGGACAGCCAGTTTAATCAACAATATGTATAGATGAAATGTATATAATCATCAAGCATACATATCTGATGTTGATGAGCAAGACATTTTCTTATGGCACCAAAGAATGGGTCATTTGAACTTTAATGATCTGCAGAAAATAGTGGAGAATGCAGAAGGTGTAAAATTGTCCAAGAAACCAGACAAATTAGTTTGTACAACTTGCTTAGAAGGAAAACAAAACAGGTTACCTTTAAAATACAATGGATCCAAAGCTACAAGGTTACTTGAACTAGTACACTCTGACATTTGTGGTCCAATGGAAACCATGTCATTAGGAGGTGCTAAATATTTCATGACATTCATTGATGACTATTCAAGAAAGGTATTTGTTTATTTTCTCCATAAAAAGTCAGAAGCTTTCGAAAAGTTCAAACATTTTAAAATGCAAGTTGAAAAACAATTAGAATGTAACATAAAATGTTTACGCTCAGACAATGGCCTTGAATATGTTAACAACAACTTTTCTGAGTTCTTACAAGGTGCTGGAATAATCCATCAAACAACCACACCATATACTCCTGAACAAAATGGCGTTGCTGAACGAATGAACCGGACATTAGTGGAAAGAGCAAAATGTATGTTGATCAATGCTAATCTTCCTAAGCTATACTGGGCTGAAGCTGTATATACTGCTGCTTACCTCATCAACAGAGCTCCAACTCGATCACTGACATTTAAAACACCAGAGGAAATGTGGTCAGGAAGAAAACCAGATGTGAGTAATTTAAGAATATTTGGCTGTGATGCAATGATACATCCCCCTAAAGAAAAACGAAGGAAATGGGATCCTAAAGCAAAGAAAGCTAAATTTGTTGGATACTGTGAGAATTCAAAAAGTTACAGATTTATAATACCTCCTTCTCAGTTAGTAATTAAAAGCAGAGATGCTGTTTTTCTGGAATCTACTGTCAAAAGAAATTATCTCCCTGTTGATTTGACAGAATCAATGTGTGATACATCATCTGAATTAAATGACAATCATACATCAGAGAGCTCCAGTGACAAATCAGATTCCACAATCACTACTGCTGAATACTTTTCTGATACCAATACTAGCAGTGAGCATAAACCAGAAGTGACTGTTGAGACATCTTTAACCTCAAATATGACTCTGAGACCTAGAAATAAACAAGTGCTCTCTAAACAAAAAGATAAAGTTGAGAAGGATTACCTGTGCTACTGTGCAGATGCAATAATTCCTATTCCACAAAACTACAATGAAGCAATAAAATCATCTGATTCATAAAAGTGGAAGACGTCTAGAAACAAGGAATAAAAAACTCATCATCAAAATGGAACATGGACATTGGTAGAAAAGCCTCAGGATGCAAAAGTAACAGGATGTAAATGTGTGTTCTGCATTAAGGATGAACCAACTGGTTCAGGTTACAAATTCAGACTTTGTGCAAAGATATATACTCAAACTGAAGGAATTGATTATGATGAGACTTTCTCAACAACAGTAAGTGAGTTGAAAGAGAATATTCTTATGACACCACCAGAGGAACTAGACTGCAATCCAAATATTGTATGTAAAACAAAATCTTTATATGCCTTAAAACAAGTTCCTAGGTGCTGGAATACAAAATTCAATCCAATTTTAAATAAATTTGATTTTGTGAAAACCAAAGCAGATCAGTGTGTTTACACTGAACAAATCATTGACATCAACTGTTATATTTGTCTGTATGTTGATGATGGACTTTTGATTTGTAGAGATAAGACTGTTATGAATGAAGTAACTAATGATCTGCAAAAGAATTTTGATTTGAAGATTTACACTCTTACTAAATTTGTTGGCATGCAAATAGAGAGATTTAAAGACTGTATCTTTATACACCAAACTAAGTATGTAGAACAATTGTTGAGGAAATTTGATATTATTGATGCCAATCCTAACAGTATTCCTGCTGTTCCACATGTGAGACTTTCAAAGGTTAATGGAGTACCTGAGAAAAATCACCCCTACAGAGAAGCACTGGGATCACTTATCCATGCAGCAATAGTAAGCAGACCAGATGTTATGTTTGCTGTAAGTCAGGTGAATCGACTTCTATAGTCTTATGAAGATTCTAACTGGACTGTTGTCAAGAAAATACTAAAATATTTGAGAGAAAGCAAGAATTATGGATTGTGCTACTTACCTAACACAAACACTACAGACTTAGTTGGGTACAGTGATGAAGTCTTTGCCAGTGACATTTTATTTCTTAAAAATACAGCAGCTGTTACTTGAACAACAGTGATACTAAACATTGGTTTATAATTGTTTCAAGAAGGCTGTAATTCGGTGGGAGTGTTAGAATATCGTTTGTTTATACTTATTTAATTTGAATTACTGCCTTCTATACTTCAATAATATCTCTGTTATATCTCTAGATTAGTTTATACTCTGACCAATGTATAAACAGTTCAGTTGTTATTCCGTGCTAAGCTGCTCTCGGCTACATTTCTGTTGTGCGGTTATATGTATTTCTAATACATAATAAATACGTATCGTGTTCAATAATTGCTTGTATCATATTTAAAAATCTTAACACCAACAAACTAATACTTAATGTAGAAAAGACACAGTTACTTCAGTTTGTTACAAAAAATAAAACAAAGGACAGCTATAATGTGATATCAGAAGGAAAAGCAATCAATGAAAGTAATTTCACAAAATTCCTGGGTGTATGTATAGATAACAAATTGAACTGGAAACAGCATATTCAACAACTTCTTAAAAAACTGAATTCTGCAACATTTTCACTTAGGGTAATATCTAGAATAGCTAATATAGAAACCAGAAAGTTAGTATATTTTGCATATTTTCATTCCCTGCTCACTTATGGCATCTCATTCTGGGGAAACTCGTCACAAGCACAGAGGGTATTTAAATTGCAAAAACGTGCTATAAGAACTATTTTTGGAGCAAGCCCACAGACGTCGTGCAGAAATCTATTTAAAAACCTGGGTGTACTAACAATGCCAGCACAATATGTATACTCTGTACTATCATTTGTAGTGTAAAATCCTGAACACTTCAATCTTAATGCTGACATACATAGCCATAATACTAGGAATAAATATAATAATCACAAGGATTACAAATCACTGTTAACTGTACAGAAAGGGTTAACATTTACTGGAGCTTCCTTATTCAATGTCTTACCAACAGAAATTAAATGTTATCTACAAAAACCCAACTACTTTAAGTCCAAACTGAAAGAGTTTCTGCTTCAGAATCCATTTTACTCTGTAAAAGAATTTTCTTCTTGGAATTTGGTAACTAAGAATGACTGATAAAATAGTATATATGGTGTATGGAAGGGAAAGGTGACAAAGTTGTCCACAATTACTAAAATGATATATGGTTTTTCTTTCTGTTGAAACTTTTGACAAATGAAGTAATTACACTGTTTACAAAATTTCACTCATATATAGTAACTAACATGGGATAGCATGCACTCAAAAACTGCTGTAAAAAATTATGATACTAACAGGTTTTTAAGTAATTGACTGCTTATGAGTTGTGGTAACTGTTTGGTAAGAAAATAACTGGTTGTTAGATGCTTTTAACAAGTTTATACACTGTTCCACATAATAAGTATTAACTAACTCGGGATTGTATATGTAGATTACAGGAAATATTGGTTATACTAATGGGTTATAACTAACTTCTTGTCAATATATAATATTATCAATTATATAGTAATATTGACATTATTAATAAGTGTATGTACTGTTCCACATCCCCGAGATTATTCTCACATGGGATCAAAGTGAACATATCTATCTATCTAGTGTTCTGGTTTTTTGTGAAGAGGTATCAGTTCTTTCGCAGTTTTGATTATTTTAGTCCGAAATTTCTGCCAGTCTATCGCAGGTTCTTCCCACTTTTCTTTGATTTTGGAATCTACGGTAGTATGATTGTTATTAATACTAGCCCCGCATACCAACATCCCATAGGCATCAAAAATGCGCTCCATCAAGAGGACTAATAGCTACAATAGCCAGATTAAAATTCAGCCACGGTTTCTTTCCCTCGCATCTATACAGAATTAAATCAATTGAATCTCCACTGTGTTATTGTGAAGAAGATGTAGAATGCGACATTAATCACATGTTCTTCGGCTACAAGAAATACTGGAACAACATCACACACTTCACGAAAACACTACAAGAGAGCATCCATGCACCAATCAACATGAAACATTTACTGGCCACTGAAAATATTGTTATATATCGATTTATCCTATCATTTGTCAGAAATAATAACCTAAAAGTTTAGAAGAGTACAATTTTATTTGGTATGGCTGTATGACCAAAAGGTTAAATGCCAATTAAAAAAAACTGCGATGAAGTATATCCGCTGGTGGCTGTTTTTCTGTATTACGCGAATTCCTCAAGTGTTTGTAGTATGTTGTTCAGTATCTCAGATTCCTGACTGCTATATCATCAAACGGAAACTTTCCCAGTTTCATATGCTTCATTTATGTTCGCTTCCACGACTATGGCTACTTATTCACTCCATATTCTTCCGGTCCTCATCACAAATGGAAGAGTTTCATAAACCCAGCATCATCTTCAGCCTCCTCTTCCAACGACTCTGAATCTAGCTCCGGTACTATCCAGAGTGTATTCTACGGTGATTTCCACACAAAAAAGTCTTGTTTTGCAACAAAAACAGCTCCTGCATCTGATACATACCATGTAGATCCCGTATCATCCCATCATATTAAATCAAGGGCATAACCAAGGTTTCATGGCTCAATAGTAATGTCTCCCACCTAGCCTGGTGGGTGAGAGGTAAAGCTCGGGGTCGGCATTCGGGAGGGCGCCGGATCACATCTCCGTCCGGCCAATGAGATTTCGGTTTTCTATGGTTTCCCGAACTCACGCCAGGCGAATGCTGGGAGGCCATAGCCGAGTTCCTTACCGTTCCTTGCTTCTCTCCCCATCTACCCTAGCCTCTAATTACCTTCTCAATTAAATGCAGTAATTTATTTACCCCACAAGACACTCTGTACTAGTAAGTTTGCAATGAAGTAATACGCACATTTGTTTACCTTATGCCAGGAATTCATCCTCCAGCGCTTCATCATAGAGAATCTTTATTCTCTATTTTTTTTCCTTATAATTTTACGCCCCATATCGTATTCACTAGAGGTCCATATCGTATTCACTAGAGGCGGGAGGAACAGCAAGCAATTGAGACATGGCCTTTTAAAGAAACCACCACACCACTCAGGAAACCATGACAAACCAAAATCTGGATGGCTGGACGAGGATTCGAATTTCCGCCCTCCGAATTGCGAGGCCACTAGGTTTTGTTTTTAAACCTGTGAAACTAACATGTTTTCATTTGAAATGTACCTTCATTATGTGTTGAATCACCGATCTAGGCATCTTTTCAACTCCGTATGTAACTGTTAAAAATATGCAGTCAATGGATTTCTGTTTATACAGTATACAGCGACTATGACTGACAATTCTAAACAGTTAGATATGTACAGTAATTTTTTGCGTTTCTCCTTATCCAATATGTTTTCTTTGAGAGTACTTTGAAGTATCACTTCGGGAATCCTAGTTGCCCCCAGAAATAATTAACACTATCGTTTAGCAAATATGTGAAAAAAGATTCTCCTAACTTGCAATTATTTTCTGAATCACAGTTGCCTTTTTCTGTTAACCTATATTTCTAACTTCTCCTAAATAGTTCCAATCAAAAGTTAAGACAAGTAAGCAACCCTTTTCAGCTTAACCTTTTTCAACCAAAATATTGAACTCGATGACAATGAGCCATAAAACTCAAAACAAAAATTTAAAAAGAAAAACATGGGTTTACGATTCGGGTTCCATCCTTCGTCTCAATGCCATTTAAACAAGAAAAGGAAATTAAAGTAATTTTTTCTGATTTTAGAGGACAGTGACAAAGTTTGGATTTTTTGCAAATTCCACTGTGTGTTTATGTGGAATCTGAACCCCAGAGAGTTCACGCAGTACTGCACAGACACAAAGCCAGCTCTGCCAGAGGTGAAGGTCAGGTTTCCTATGAACTTCAGACCAGCCTCTCCAAAATGTCCTTTCGTAACACCATCATACACTTGGACTACCATCATAGTATTCCCCAATTACCATAAAGATTATTATATGACTCTTTCGGAACATTCCCATCATGTAAACATTGGAGAACGCGGAAAACTCGGATCAGATTTCTTGCGAGAGTCACAAGAATTATACTGAACAGCGTGTAAGGAGGATTAGAGAAGAGGACACCACGGACTGCTGTGTGTACTATGAAGGATTTGGTCCTTTCGGAACCAAATTTTCTCGACCTGTCAAAATATCGGCAACAAAATAAGAAAAAGTATGGCTTTTGTATGTGTTACGCACTTTAAATTTTACAAATCTTACGTACTGCGCTTATCAGAAATTGAATATCGCATTTAAGATTACCAAAAATTATATTCTACAGGGATTTAATATAAATAATGATTGTCGATTCTAAATCTGAAAACTGTAATACGAGACGGGGTTACAAAGAACAAAAACTATGTTATAGTTTATATGGACTTCAAGAAAGCCTACGACTCAGTAGATAGTCTCATTATTCAACATTTTAGAGGAATTTTGTGTTGACTTGAAATCAGTCAGCATAATCAGGCAGACCCTCATTGGAACAAAATCAAAAGTGAAATTTATGGGAGAGATCTCAGAGGAATTTAAAATAAAAACTGGTGTCAGGCAGGGAGATGGGCTTTCCCCAATTCTTTTCAATTGCGTTTTGGAGAAGATAATAAGAGTATGGGAAGAGAAACTCAAGGAAAAGGGAATTCATCATGAGATAAGATTAGGTTCGAATCACAAAGGGGTTGGGGTAAACTGTTCGACCT
>JARYHS010001929.1:0-13381 GCA_031002005.1 Vandiemenella viatica | reverse complement strand
TATGCAACCATTTCCGTTCAAACGATTTAATAATTTCAATAATAGGACAAGTTTAAATTATTTTGAAAATAAAGAAAATAATTATTCATTCCCGCTGTTGTAACGTTCAAATGCAGCTGTAATTATGACCCATGCTAAGTAACAATCCAATCAAAACTTTCGCTAACATTGATGCTCGAAACGTAAAGCTTTAATCTTACATATCTATGGACAAAGATTCAGGACTTCTATATATCAAAAATATTACATAAATCTAAGATAATAATTATATGTTATATAAACGCCAATACATACTTTATTTCAGTGTTCAGTCAGTTAATTTATTCGCGGATGCTTAGAAATGTTATTAAAAACGTGCATAACGTAGAGTGACGTCATGCGTGACAGATGACGTCATAGATGACACAGTTGCTTATTATAAGTATATATTAATAGAGCTAAATGCGGTTATTATTTTTCCCCGTATATTACGACCGATTCGAATGCTATCAGAGGATATTGTAATCGAGGAACAGACATCAGTTGTGATATTAAAAAAAACGCACTTAAGTAATCGCAGCCGACGAAATACCGAAGAACATGCGCACGAATATAACAAGGCCAATTGCGATGGTGAAAACACATCAGAACCGACATACCTACAAAACTATCATCACGTTTTGAGGTGGTCTCCAGGAGAATAAAGATTTAGAGTTAGATTTTGGCTTTACGCCTCGTCGACGTAGACGTTATTAGAAAGGTGCAGAGCCAAAGGGACTCTTTTGAGCCAACCTATCATATCTCTTACGGCAATAGTACATTCGGAAGTTTCCGTAACATCGAAAGTAAGGTACTCAACTATAACAGATCGCTGAAACCAATATAAGGGTGCTAAAAATTTTACAGTGGTATATTTTCACTGCAGCTGTTAAAACCTGTAAATTCTTACACGTTACTATACACACATTAGTACGTCTATGTTTTGTCTTATAATAACGTCATCTTACATTTAACGTATTGCTTAATTTGAACGAGTAGGCCTAATTGCTGCGGACCCGAGAACAAATTTTGACACGTTCACTTTCTGGACGTCAAAAATCCAAATCAAATGTGAAAACAAAATGTATCAGACGAAAATATAAGTGGTATTTAAAATTTTAGAAATACTTATGGAAAATGATTAAGTTATGCGTTTACTTTAAAGCAAGCAAATAAATGTCGGAAGATATTTTAATCTTCCTCCAGTTGCCTTAGAGATGATGAATGTCGCATATTTAAGTCAAACACTAAGCTTCCCAACTGTTAAATAGCGTGAAAACGTGTTCAGCACTTTTTGCGCTATGCCTGAACAAACAGACAAAATTCTAAAAACAAATATTTAGCCTGAGAAGCCTCCAATTATCGATCCCAATCTTTTCCAAAAATATTTTGATGTAGACCTATACAAAACGCCCCGTACAGTTTCGACCAACTCAACTTTTCTTAAGGAAAACATCTGTCAAAATTTTTTTCGGACTTTAGTTCGAATACTGATGGTGTGGCTAAGAACTGAAGATAATATTTTTTACAATTGTCTGAATGAATTGCTCACTGCATTTCAGGTTTCGGTCATACCATCTGTTTTGCAAAATTATTATCATGGCTTTATGTCCATGGTAATTTCGCTATGACTCTCCTGATATTGAGTTTTTATTTTAAATTCTTTCACGTTTCAAGTATACATTTCAACACCTCCCTGACAACTTATTTCAGTCTCTAATACGCTAGTCTACAAAAGAAAACTTTCCCACCCTTTTCTTGAACTCAACTGCTAGTTTGTAGTCATTGTTGTTTCTTGTTTTCCGCATACTATTCTTGATTCTTCATCTACTATCCATCCAGCGCTGTACGCCAAAATCTTAAACATACCCCCACTCTTTCTACCGCCTCTTCTTTACTAACATATCAAATGGTGAGAGGTTCAGTGATAACGTACACAGCTGCTATACCTTACATTCTCTCAAATTCCTGTAGTTCCTTCATATCAGGTTCTGACCAATGCTTCACAGAGTGGATCCCTTATTTCCGTTCTATATAATCTAGATTTTAACTGGTCAGAAATAAATTATTAAGAGTTGAAAAGCCAGAAGCTTTTTAGTACCCATTGATTTTTAAACAGCTACCGACTCACTAATGGGCAACTTAATTATACATGAACTAGCTCTTCTCTTTCAGTTCCCGACATCCGATAATGCCCACCTTCCACAACGGACACAATCCGGACGAAACACCTTTGACTCGGGGCGACAAGACCCGAAAGAGTTTTTCTCCAGGTAATCACCGAGGCCTCTAATTTGACCACCTGAAGCTTGCAATTAACTTGTCTCCCGGCCTAACAATGCTGTAATGGCCTACATCTGTGTGGTCGTCCCAGTAAAAAGATTAGCCACCGGCGTCCATCCAACCAACAGTGCTGTGTTGGATGAACACTACTCTCGTCTTTTTTTTTTTTTTTTAAATCTTTTAATTTGTAAAAATTCTCTCTTTGAATTCGTTAAGTTGGTTTTGGTTGGTGTATGTATTTTCAACATCCCATAAATCAGTTCCTTAGGCAGCATCCATTAATTACGTAGACACAAATAGGGGGGGGACGGAGAAATCTCACAGGGGATGAGGGGTTTCGACAGAAATCTCACATTTAGGGGGGAGAGGGATATCACCAAAGTTCACCAAGGGGGGAGGAGGTCCAGAATCACGAAGAAACTGCTCACGTAATTTGGACACCCCCTTACGCTGGATCTTTGGAAATGAGTGATTTAAACCGTATGGTACACAACCCAAATGTTGGTTAAATCCTCATGTAGTAAGTGTATTAGATCTGGTTACAAGTGTAGAAAAGTTCACCGAGCGTGATCGGTGAACGGTAGAAACGCTCTGGCCTTGCATCCGCAGAGCGCCAGTTCGAATCCAGTCGGCCATCGAGATTTCGGGTTTTCCATGGTTTCCCCAAATCTCTCCAGGCGAATGCCGGGATGATTCCTTCAAAAGGCCATGGCCGAATTTCTTCCCTTTCTTTGCCCAGTCCTCTTCCCCCCCCCCCCATCAGTGACCTCGACGAGGTGTAAAGCCACAAGGAAAAGAAAATCCTTTCTTTGGCGTGTTAATTGTTGTTGTAACTGTTCCTATGATGGTATGTGTTGTTGCATGTTAGTGTGCTTTCCCCACCCCCCCCATATAGTAATATAAAAATGGAGAGGATAATACTTCGTGACACTGCATTCTGATCAGTTGTTCCAAAAGACAAGAAAGAAGTCTCCGAATTATACATCCCCATCACACACAATCCTCCATACATACACTCTACGGAGAGGATGGACACTTAATCCAGATGTATGATTCATTATCTGGTGATTAGGAAATGCGCACTACCACCTGTCCTCAAGTTCTAGCTTAGTTGCAGAGCGCGAAAATTGTTTTCTCCGCCGGAGCTAAAACAACAAATCCCTTTTTCGAGTACCAGACACCACGATGATGTCTCAGCTACCTCGGCGACGAGGCGAATAAGATGGAATATATTATTATTATTTGCGAACGCCCCTATTGGATCAGGAAAAGCCTTGATTCTTATCATAGTCTGCAATTAAGATTTTTTCCATTGTTTCCAGTGGGTAGTTGGAAACTTGACACCGAGAGTGGTGGTGTAACGGATAGCGTTCTGGCCTCGCATTCGGGAGGACGTCGGTTCGAATCCCCGTCCGGGCATCCAGATTTGGTTTTCCATGGTTTCCCAATCACTCCAGGCAAATGCCGAGATGCTTCCTTAAAAGGCCATGGCCGAATTCCTTCCCATTTCTTGCCCCCATCCTTTCCCGTCCTAAAGACCTCGCTGTTGAGAGACGTAAATCAGTAAAAAAAAAAAAAAAAGGAACTTGGTATTGTCAGTTCCTAGAGCAATAAAGAACTTAGTGTTACAATCTGTCTGCAATTCGTGTAACTTATGTTTCCCGTCATATGTATATTTTTGTTCGTGAAATGTGTAGTTTATGGAGCGGACATTGTGGACCGTCCCTGCATTCGTCTTGGTGACTGCGGAAAACCGCTTAAACACCGCAATCAGGACCGGTCTGTACGTGGGATCCTGGTGTCGATACTAGTTCCGTTGTACCTCCTCGATTCAACGTAATAGCGCCTAACATTTGCAGCCACTCTAGCGAATATCGTCAAATATTACTCTCTTCAAAAAAGATTCCATTCATTACCTCCAGATAAGCGACCGGATGGCTGATAAAACCAACTCCATTTTTGTGGCTTTATGCCTCAAAGTCATCGAGTCATTAGAGGCGGGAAGCGGGAAAGGACTGGACAACGAGCGGGAAGGAATGAGCCTTATTTCTGAACGAATCATCCCGGCATTCAGCTGGAGTTATCTCGGGCAACTATGGAAAATCGAAATCAGGATGGTAGAACAGGATTTTGAATCCGCGTCCTACCGAATGCCAGGTACAAGAGTTCTGCTCTCCTACGGAAATGGATGCCCTGAGCCGGACTCGAATCGGAGACATTTCAATGCTAGCTCCCGCTAGTGAAATCCGTCTGCTTTGTTGTAGAAGGGTCGTTCTCAACACTCATTTTGATGTAACGCCCTCGGCTTCATCCCTGTTTTAATTTGATCGTCTATTCGGTTGTTCCACCTACTGATCTAGGCCTGCGCCTCAGGAAACAAAACCTGGATGGCCGGATGCAGATTCGAATCCGGGTCCATGTCAAAACATTTCCATTCAACCTTTAACCTTACTCCACATGAAAGAACATCCCACCAACCTTGTGGGGGATTACTTAGTGAGTTTTCTGTCCTGCCATCGGTGAATAAGTGGGGTCTACTCCAGATTGGTCAACCATACTCTAGTTTCCCTCTCTTTCCCGAAATCACTTCAATCGAATGCCGCGATGTTTCATTCAAAGGGCCATTGCCGCATTCCTTCCTGTCACTTACCCGCAGACCTTTCCTGCCTGTACTGACCTCGAGAAAGATTCTTCTACATTTTTTCTTTAAATTATTGTAGCCCCCAGAAAATAAAATTCTGGAATCATTTTAAAAAGTATACACCATCACTTCCACAGTTTTGTACTTGCGTTTATAATGTGGTCTGGTTACTGTGGACAACTGGACGAGAATAGTGATCTGTAAAATACAATAAAAAACGAAAAAGATGAAACTACAAATTCGGCCTTTAAATTACCTCAGCATTAACAAAGAAAAACTACTGAACTGAAAGAAAAGTATTTTTGTTTTAAATACAATCTACTTCTGGTGAAGACGTACGCTATAAATAATTTCAAAGAAAGGTTATTTCTCTTGGGCATAGAATTGTTTTGGATCTGTTTAAAAATCGGTATTATAACTTACAATCTGTACTTACTTATCAGGTCTGACGTGAGTTAAAAGGAACAGATTCAATGGAAAAAAAAAATCTTGGAATACCGAAATGAGATGGAGAAGGTACTACGTGAAGAACTATGCGACCAACTGCATCTTCCTTCAGCTGCTGTCCTTCAATGCCTCCCATCCTATTACCAGGGGCTTTCTCGTGAGAAATGTAGTTCCATTAACGATTTAATCTTTCGTCCAACATGGTCTGGAAAATGAAGTAGTATTCAGAACGCACTGCGTCGTGTTGAAATAGTATACCTATGTTGAGCTGCCTTCACTAGATTACTTAAATCATTCTCAACGCCACTTTTCAGACCTTAAAAATTCTTTTCAAGATAAGGAATTAATGACTTGCAGGGTCATCCGACAAGGCTATTACCACTGCTTTATTGAGGGTGCTAAGTAGATCACCACAGCATCTTCCTGATGTTATCAAGGCTGCTCTTTTAGAGATCATGTTGTAAGAAAATAACTTTTATCAGTGCCATATATAACTATGAATTAAAGATACATTATAGTAAGCTGCAGAAAGTAGGGGAAAAGTTAAATTCGTCATTTCTCGTGCTTCGAGTAATCAATACTAATAGAAGGTTAAGCTTGGTCGCTGTGTCACTGTACAACACTCTCCCGGGTTACAATGTCCAGAGATCTTACTACCAGCTCGATGTTATGTGCGTTCATTTAATGACAGTTTTATTTAGTAAACCATCCGCGAAGAACTGAACTACAAAACACTGAAAGACAAGTACATATGGCAAAGCATAATAATTATATTAGTTGCTTTCTAGCTTTTTTTATATTCGTACGATGCTGCGTTTCCGTTAAATTATTTGTCCATATATGTAGATAAAAACTAATTTTCTAGCAGCAGTGTTAACGAAAATTTTGATTAGATTGAAATTTAGCCTGGATCACAGTGCACTTAACATTAAAGCATAAGACATGAATAATTATTTATTTTTTAAACAATTTAATTTGATTTCTAAAGCGCCATGTTACTGAAGCGATGAATAATTTACCAAAACTCTTAAGGAATTTAAAATTTAAATTTGTAAATCGGAAAATAAATGGGGGAAGAAATTTACAATCCAATTATAAAATAAAATTTTTAAAATATAAAGGGGTAATTACAAGGGCATATCCAGGATCAGAACTAGAGGGGGGCAGGATTTTGTCGCATTTCTTATAAGCATTTGCTTTGATATTGCCGCATGAACGCCAGTGTACCGTCTGCCAGCATGGCGCAGCGGGTAGCGTCACGAATTGCGGTACCGAAGGTCGCCGGTTCAATCCCGCCCACTGACAAAAATTATTTAATTCTGTTTATTATTTCCAGAAGATTCTACATGTTTCCTAAGGTCACTTGTAACTTCTACACATTTCATTTGTTAACTACTCTTGTAATCTCTAGTACGTTCTATCTGTGTATAAATAGAAGAGCATTCTGCCCAAGAGGCAGTCAGTGCTGCGTGTATGTTTGAGTTCTCAATAAACCTGTTCTCAGTTTAAGTGCTGTGTTCATTGACAAGTAACCTTCGAATTCACACCTGTCCCGGTTCCCAACGCGACATAGTTTGGTGGAGGCGCCGGGTACCCTGTGCAACAGCTGCATCATCGTGGCTCCGATTAGGCAACGTAAAAGTCGCCGCCTACACGGACTGGAACAGGACTACAAAGGATATACTCAGTACGTCCTTCCGAAAGTCCGCGTCATTAGGAAACCCATGGCGGCAAGCCAGCTGCACATTCGACACCCATCGGTTGTTCTCTGGAGACGCTGGACAGGATCCTAACAAATGGCTAAAAGGGTTCGACCGAGTCACCAAGTACAACAGATGGGATCATACCATGTGCTTGGCAAATGTTTATTTCTATCTGGACGGAACCGCCCAGCAGTGGTTCGAGAACAACGAAGAAAACTGAATAACTGGGAAATGTTCCAGACGGAACTTAAGAAAACGTTTTGGGGACCACCAGCGACAAATTCCGCTCGGGCGGAAGAACAACTGAAGAACCGGGCCCAACGACATGGGGAGCCGACGCAATCTTACATACAGGATGTTTTGGCCCTATGCCAACGTAGTCAACCCGAATATGAACTGAAGCCGACAAAATCACGCACCTAATGAAAGGTATTGCAGAAGACATGTACCAAGCTCTTCTGATAAAGACGTCGCTACGACGGAAGAGTTCATCAAGTGGTGCCATCGGATTGAGGAGATGCAACAAAGGAGGTTTGGGCGAAAGAAGTATGACAGACTTCCCAACGTAGTCCCTATGGCAGTTGTGGAAGACCAGCACGACTTTGCGTCTCTCATACGACAAATTGTGAGAGAAGAATTACAACAGTTCATGGCAGCTGGGACTCTTGAACCGAGTGAGCATCAGATCATGGCCATGGATGTAAGCCCAGTGGGTCATGAAGGAGCCGACGCGGCGGAAAAAGAGGTATTTCAGACAATAGCTCCTGTCTGCCGAGCCAATCGCACTCGACGTGAAGAATGGCCTCGCCCTGATATGACGTATGCTGCAGCTGCCAAACAGGCAGCCTAGGAACCGGCCGACACGGCCACAACCAATCCTCCGGCACCTATGACGTCCCGCAGACGAACGGACGTCTGGAGGACAGAAGACAACGCGCCAGTATGTTTCCACTGTGGGCGCCCTGGACATGTCATACGCTACTGCAGAGAGAGAAGACGAGTATTTGACGATTATTTTGCCGCAAGACGTCCGCCATCCGAACAGTTCTACCCCAGGCAGCCACCCGCTGACGAGTTCGGTCGACCTACGGGAAGAAGCCCATCGCCGCACCCTAGACGAGGTCGATCCCCGACGCGCCGCTGCCGTTCATCGTCGCCGGACAGAGCTACCAGCCGCTCCCCTAGCCGCCGCACGCAGGAAAACTAAGCAAGGCGACCATCTACGGAGGTGAGGCCGCCGCAGATGAAAATCCTCCATGGATGACAGTCACTAAGATGTCGGGAAATCTCATCAACGTTATAATCGACGGCCAACCTGTCCGGGCGCTGGTTGATTCAGGGGCTTCTTTCTCCGTATTGTCGGACAATTATCGTCGCACACTAAAGAAGACAATGTTCCGTGATACGGGGGCAACTGTGCTAAAGGTCGCAAATGGAAAGTACGTCCAGCCAGCTGGAGCTTGTGTCGCGAGAATAACCATCAACAACAGGACCCAGCCAGTTGAATTTGTCATTTTAACAGAATGTAGTCATAATGTCATCCTTGGATGGGACTTCCTTAAGGCATCCCAAGCTGTCATTGACTGTGGAACGTCTGAGCTGCAAATTGAAGAAGTCGTTTGCGACGGGTACACGTAACACAGAATCTTCTGGGAAGTTATTCGCCGTTGACAACGTGACAATCCCGCCGTTCGCAATGAGAAGAGTCCCAGTCAAAAAACACGGACGACCGCAACCTTGAAGTGCTTGTCAATAGTAGAAAGTTTATTAGGCTCACGAAAGAAATCTACATACCAGCGGCTATCATAAGCATTATCGGTGGTCGAGGAGACATTTGGATCACCAACTGTCACGAGCAGTCACAAATTATCCCCAAGGGAATGTGCATAGGGACAGCTGAACCAGTCCAGGAGGGCGAGCTCAACGTCATTAACGAAGATCCATGCTCTGTTACTAGTACCGACAACACGCTGGAGGAAACAACTATGGAACTGCCAATAGGGTCCGGCCTGACCAAGGAACAACACCACCGGGTGTTAGCTATACTACGCCAATTCTCTGGTGTATTCACACCCCAGCAAAAAAAAGGTCAGACGAAACGGCCCACGATAAAGCATCGTATCAATACTGGGGATCATCCGCCCATTAGCCAGCGCTCGTACCGATTGTCACCAGTCGAAAGGCGAATAATTCGAGAGGAAGTGGAGAAGATGTTGCATAATGACATTATTCAACCTTCGGAGAGTCCTTGGTCATCTCCGGTGGTCCTCGTAAAGAAGAAGGATGGTACGTGGCGATTCTGTGTCGACTATCGGCGGCTGAACAAAATCACAAAGAAAGATGTCTACCCACTGCCGCGCATCGACGACGCCTTAGACTGCTTGAAAGGAGCTACATACTTCTCAACCATGGACATGCAGACAGGCTACTGGCAAATCGAGGTTGACGAAGCTGACAGAGAAAAGACGGCTTTTATTACACCTGATGGCCTCTATGAATTCAAAGTAATGCCATTCGGATTATGCAACGCTCCGGCCACATTCGAACGCATGATGGACAACTTACTTCGACACCTTAAGTGGACGACGTGTCTTTGTTATTTAGATGACATTGTTGTTTTCTCGAAAACATTTGAAGAACATCTGAGTCGCCTGTCAACGGTGCTGAAGTGTGTTCAGACTGCAGGACTCCGCCTCAATCCGAAGAAGTGCCTCTTCGTCGCCAGAGAGATAAAAATCCTGGGGCACCTGGTCAACGGAGATGGCGTCCGCGCTGATCCAGATAAAGTAAGGGCAGTCATGGAATTTCCAACTCCTCAGCACATTCGTGATGTGAGAAGCTTTCTTGGGCTGTGCTCATACTTCCGGCGTTTCATAAAAGGATTCTGTAACATGGCACGTCCACTGCAAGAACTTTTACAGGGAGACGCCAAGTTTTACTGGGATGAAACTAAAGAAAGATCTTTCCAGGCACTTAAGGAGGCTCTAACTTCCGCACCAGTTCTAGCCTTATACGACGAGAATGCAGAAACTGAACTTCACACTGACGCCAGCGGTTATGGGATCGGTGCAGTGCTTGTGCAAATTCAGGAAGGTGCTGAGAAGGTGATAGCCTATGCATCAAGAGTATTCTCTAAACCCGAGATAAACTACTCTACAACCGAGAAAGAATGCCTCGCAGTTGTCTGGGCTATCAACAAGTTTCGTCCGTATTTATTCGGCAAACCTTTCACCGTCGTAACAGACCACCATTCTTTATGTTGGCTAACCAGCTTGAAGGATCCATCAGGTCGACTAGCAAGATGGGCACTTAGACTTCAAGAGTACGACGTCACGGTGGTATTCAAAAACGGACGCAAACACAAGGATGCCGACAGCCTTTCAAGGAATCCTTTAATAGAACACAACAGCATGAATGGAATTTCAGCCCTCGCTGAATTAGGTGACGTTGCAGCTGAACAGAGGGAAGATTCAGAGTTATTAAGAACCATAGACGCCTTGGAGAAAGGAGAACCGGCCAAAGGAGGGTTTCAATTGATAGATGGGACATTGTATAAGAACAACTACGATCCACTAGGCCCCAAGTGGCTTCTGGTCGTTCCAGCTCATCTCCAGCCAGCTATTCTCAAGTATTTCCACGACGCTCCAATATCCGGTCATCTGGGATTTGTGAAGACCCTGGACCGAATCAGACGCAGGTATTACTGGAAGGGTCTCTACCGATCTGTCAAGCATTATGTGAGTCACTGTAAAGAGTGCCAGCGACGGAAACATGTGCCGCAATTACCTCCAGGTCATCTAGTACCAATTCCACCTGCAGCAGTTCCATTCCACCGAATTGGGATCGACCTTTTGGGGAGGTTCCCGAAGTCGACAACCGGTAACCGATGGATAATAGTCTGCACCGACTACCTCACGCGCTACGCTGTCACCAAACCTGTGCCGACTGCAGAAGCTCCAGAGGTTGCAAAATTTCTAGTAGAAGACATTATTTTGAAGCATGGAGCACCACGTGTGATGATATCCGATCGTGGAAAGGTATTCCAGTCAAGACTAGTATCAGAGGTCATGTCAAGATGCGACGTTGTCCACAGGATGACAACTGCATACCACCCTCAGACAAACGGTCTCACAGAACGCTTCAACAAGACATTAGCCGATATGCTGTCGATGTATGTGGATGTTGAGCAGAAGGATTGGGATACAATACTGCCAGTGGTCACATTTGCTTATAATACAGCAAGGCAAGATACGACAGGCTTCACTCCGTTTTTTCTGCTCCATGGCCGTGAAGCTGAGACCACAATGGATACGCTGTTCCCATTCCAGCCGGACGACACTCAGGATGACTATATAAAACAGCTCATTACCAGGGTCGAAGAAGCAAGACAGCTGGCTCGCATACGAACACTGGCCACCCAGGAGAGGGACCGTCAGCGGTATGACGGCAAGCACCGACCTGTTGCGTACAACCCAGGAGATCTCGTATGGATTTTTACCCCTGTCCGGAAGGTTGGGCTATCAGAAAAGTTACTGAAGCGGTACTTTGGTCCGTATCGTGTCATACGCCGCCGGTCAGACGTCACATACGAAGTCGAGGATTATGAGCCGTCTTCGAAACGACGAAAGCGAAGGGACATTGTTCACGTCCTCCGCATGAAGCCTTACTACAATCCTGACGAGCAGCTAGGCACAACCAGCTTCTTGTTCAAGGACTCTGAGGACGGTTTGGATACTGAGGAAGTCGGACAGGAAGATAATAGTACAAACAGGAGGGGCCCTCCAGAACTGCCATACAGAGGACCCACGACAAGATCAAGATCCAGGACACTTCAGCGTGCCCCAAAAGAAATCTAACAGCGGGACGCTGTTTTCCTCAGGAGAGGGAGCAATGCCGCATGAACGCCAGTGTACCGTCTGCCAGCATGGCGCAGCGGGTAGCGTCACGAATTGCGGTACCGAAGGTCGCCGGTTCAATCCCGCCCACTGACAAAAATTATTTAATTCTGTTTATTATTTCCAGAAGATTCTACATGTTTCCTAAGGTCACTTGTAACTTCTACACATTTCATTTGTTAACTACTCTTGTAATCTCTAGTACGTTCTATCTGTGTATAAATAGAAGAGCATTCTGCCCAAGAGGCAGTCAGTGCTGCGTGTATGTTTGAGTTCTCAATAAACCTGTTCTCAGTTTAAGTGCTGTGTTCATTGACAAGTAACCTTCGAATTCACACCTGTCCCGGTTCCAACGCGACAATATTAATGGTCAGCGTATATCTAAGAGGAAGGATAAAACCTGTGGAAAGATCATGCTATTGCCCAAAGCGGACCTGCATGGTATTAATGACTGCTAACTCTGTGGTGTTAGGGACTTACTGTCAATAAAAAGAATTAAATGAGCTACAACACAGTCTCTATGTAGTTAAAAGCTATGTCATTAATTGTTAAATAAGGCGACCGTTGATGTAATAAGCTTATTCAACCAAAAAGTTCATAAGAGAAAGCACGAATAGTTTAAAACTACCATTACTATGTAGCTGCACTATGGATAGCCCGGTATGTTAATACAGAGAATTTGACAGAATGAATATAAGTATTAATCACCTTGAAAGAAATATTTGCGGGGAAAATCATCAGTCCAGATGCAAGGGGCAATAAAAGTTGATATGGAAGCAACAAAGTTCTTACATCCTTTTAGAAGAAGAAGAGGAATTTATTCAACAGTTTAGGACACAATACTGGAAAACTGTCTTATCACTGCGTTTCAGGTTGGTGTACCCACAATGGAAAACAAAGACCAAAATGGATGGATAATCAAATGTAAATCATAGGGCTCAATTTAGTGGAATAAGTATTTTGAGGAGAATTACAGAAATTTAGGAATATTCCCCATACTAATTGGTAACGTTGAAACCTCTATGACGATCAACGTATTCTGTGGATAAGTTTGTATATAATACGGCAAATATTTTTCTCACAGTCAAAGCGTTTATAGCAAACTAATTAAATAAGTTTCGACTCTTCCAGGTGATCTTAAGTACAAACATTTTTTGGGTTATTGGCTAGGAGCGCGAAGAAAGCCATGAAATTTATGGTTGAAAAGAACAGCCTTTTCCTGGGGTGATTTTGGGAAATCATGAAAATAAAAATCTGGATGGCCCGACAAGGAATCAAATAGAAAATCTATAGAATGCAAGGTCTGAACATTAATGCTCACCAATCGAGCAAAGTGTAAAAATTAGTTCAGAATTTCGTGTTAACAAGTATCATCACAGATAAATGGAGTGATT
>JARYHS010001928.1:0-16995 GCA_031002005.1 Vandiemenella viatica | reverse complement strand
TCTCCTCCATCCTTTCCCACATCTAATGTGCTAGATGTTGATAAGACGTAAAGATATATAAAAAAAAATTAGTTTTTGCACTTGTTAAAAGCTGGTTCCTACTGCAACGAAGAATTCCATGTGCTCTAGCGGGCAAGTGATTGATCAGTGTCTGTCCTAATCGACTCCTGCCGCCTCAAATGATCTCTGGCCGCTAATCCACTGCCGCGATGCACCTAATCGCTTTCGACCAGTATTGGCGTGAAAGCCCCTTAGAGTAGGCAGACGTGATTGTCTAAGCTCCTTGTATACAGACTGATCTCTGCTGTCAGCATCACATCAGCGCTATCGGCGTCTAGACGGCCATGATGTCTGGAAAGGAGATTAATAGGAGAACGAACTTTAAGACGAGACGTGAAAGTACAATGCTGGAAAATATCGGGGAATCTTTCTGACATAACTGTGTCTAAAACACGTAATATCTTATTTGACTTGAAACAGACTATTTGAATTAATAAAGGATTTAAATAAGCACCAATTTTACCTGGAAGTTCTACAGCAATTTGTAAAAACCTCCTCATTACTAATACGCATTATTTTCTTACTTAAAATTTAAGTTGAAAATGATTTATTAGTATTTTAATTTAACATATGAGTGGTACCGTGAAATAGAATTATAACTAGATAACAAATTCAATTTAATGGGAATATTCAGAATATATGGCAAATAGAAACTGATCTCCTATATTTTCTCCATTGAAAAATTATTGATATTTGATCAAACTCATCCTTATCAGAAAATCTGGCATTTCGTTTCCTATTCCGGAAGTTTTATTTAACCCATACATTGCAAAAAAACGAAAGGAGATTTAACTTTATACTAAATTTAAAATTAGATACAACATAACATTCTTGCACTCACACTGTCGTTTAAAATTATCTGCTCATAGAAATTATATGAGAGAAAATATTATTATGCTGGCCAGCTACTTAAACAACAATGCACTGACCGTATTGGGGATAGTTCGTTGTATAGGTTTAAGGGTGCAATTTACCGAAATCTCTCTGACCGCTGAAGATGGCGTCTCGTCCAGGTTCAAAATGGAGATGCTTATCGCATCTGTCATCTGTCCAGCCACCTTTCTCGCCAAAACAAAATGTGACGTCGTAAATATCATTAAATCGCATCCATCTCAGACTATCGGCTGCCATTCACCTCTACAGATTAGAAGACATGTTTCATGTGATGATTAAATAAAAACACAGGTAATTTTAGATGGGAATTATTGTGTCAGATACGTGGATATGTACAGGACAAAATAGTCCAATTTATCGCTTATTATATAACATCGTCACAAAATAATCGATTCTGTACCATACTAGAAATCAAAGACCTTTTTCCATGTATACTGGACTGCCAGTAGAAAACTTCTAGTCTCTCTCGCGTTCAGGAACAGAAAGATCGTCAGACGGCCGTATCTTTTCGTCTTAGTAACCACCTCCAAGATTAAAATAACCAATTATTTAAAATACTGAGCCCTTGTGTGCTTGTCATTGGCAGAGCACAGGTTCGAAACGTAGGGGACCTATGTTCTGAGCTCGCTATGCACTCTCCATATTCTCTGGTATTATCCTTTTCTTTGGCGACGAGGTTGGTGTTGGCGACGTCTAATTGGGGCTGGTAGCATCACGAATTACTGGGCGTAAAGGTTTTTTACAACATCTGCCCCGCTGTAAACGTAATATTTCTACAAATTACAAAAAAAAAAACAATGTTTCTTTTATAAGTCTATTGGCTTCATTGATTTGTTGAGAATATTATTTCCTCCGCTACAGTATATAATTTTTTTTTCTTAGCAATTACTAATTGAGGTTGACATTAGTTTGTTACTGGAGAAATGTAATGTGTAAAACCACCAGTTGAAATTCTTATTAGTTTTCATTGTAAAAATGTTATGTGTGCTGTTACATGCTTAAGACGAACGTTAAGATCTTAATTTCTGGAGCAGCACAGTAGTTTTGTCTTAATAATTTGCCTCAGATACGTCAGTGTTCCTTCGCTTCTTCAATAAATATACCAGCTAGTTTATTTACAGTAATCTATCAGCAACCTAGCATTTACAATAATAATAACGAATTTAATAACACAAGGGAGAAAATAAATTCTTAATGTCTAACAAAAGGACCAAGTCAGTGGTTAAAAAGACTTATAGTTCGTTCAGTTAATAGAGGCGGCTCAAGGTCGATTCTGTCCATCAGGAGAGGCTGGAACGGAAGTTTAGAAGCGGGACCGCGGAATATGGCATTGAGACGCCAGTTTGGAGTGAATGAGGTATAGATTGCATTGAATCATCGTCTACAAAGAAACTATATATAAAGGAGGAGGAGGTAGCAGAAATTAGGATGCTGGAGTGAATAGTGTGAAAAAATTAGGAAGCTTGTATTAAAGAGACAAAGAATAAGACAGATGATTTCTACAAAACTGCTACGGCGGCAAGAAAGCTCCAACGTTCTGGGTATTTCGAGAGTAGAGACAAAAGTTTTTTTCTAGGAAGTTAGATAGGCCAGAAACCGGGGAAAAATAACGTAAACCTGTAAAGATTATATTTTGATTAAGATAAAAGAATGATGCCTGAGCATAGAAGAGGTTCAGGAGAAAGTAGAATGGAATGAGAAGTAGGTAATATCAGCAGATAGTCACCGGATAATCTGAAGATTAGGAGAAGAAGAGTAAGGTTAATTAAAGTAATGAGACAAAAATGTGAAAAGAATTTCTATTGCCATTACTCCCGAAAGCGAAATTCGTTATTCTGGTTTACAGATTTGTTTTATTCCTTTCAAGGTTTTAGCAATTAGACTTGATAGGAGATGTTTCTGGAGTTTTCTGTCTACATGATAAACTGCGGGGTTCTCTTACTACATCGTACCTCTTTTGAGATAAATTGCTGATGCCTGGTTGTGTATTTGTAAGGGATGAAAGTTAATTTCTTATTTTTCTCTCTGGAAAAAATGCTTGTAAAACTTTTACAAATACTGAATTGTAAGTAAATAACACAGATTCTAGCAGTCGTCGCACTTCCGGTGGATTCAGTAAACATTCAATATTTATGGACCGCAGCAGCAAGTCGGTTTAACTTCCGTTATTCTGGTTCGTTAGTGTCAAACCATCGAGGCATTGGCCTATAGAGTGATTTCGGGAAATCAAGGAATATTTAAATTTGGATTCGAACCCACCTCCAACTGAATAACAGAACATAGCATTACTGCTCATCAACCAGGCTCAGTAATATTATTATGAAATCAATGTATTCCCACAAAAATTATTTTTTCGCTTTACATCACCTACGATCTATATTATCAGATAAAACTTATCATTAGATAAAACTTACAATAGTATTCTTCAGCCTATCCCTTAGTCAGACGTTCTTCATTTCTATATTAAAAGTCCCGTACTCTCAATCTTCCGTACCTCATATTCTATGCCATACAGTCCTGAGATACAGGTCTATACCAAAAGTAGTAGGACTGATTTTTTTAAAAATTTTTTATTGAAGATATCTTTACAATTCCTTAATCCTCTTCGAAATAGCGCCCTTAGGCAACTACACGCCAAAAATTACGCTGCTGCCATTGGCCATACGCCATCTGGAAGTCAGTTTCGGGGACGCTGTTGAGTGCCCTCGTCGATGCTGCTTCAACGTCCTGGATTGAGTCAAACCGCTGTTCCTTCAGCTGCCTTTTCATCCGTGGGAATAAAGAAAAAAAGTCAGTTGGAACCAGATTGGGACTGAAGGTGGGGGTGCAGCAACGTGGCAACGCTGAATCGGGCCAACAGTTGCCTTCTTCATCCTCCCGTCCAATGAAGGCTCGCGTGAGCAAATCAAAGATCAAGACAATGCTGATCGTGTTTTTTTTTACCGTCGCGGGGTGATTCATAAGGAGTTCGTTTCCCCTGGGGAAACTGTCAATTCGAACTTTTACGTGCAAGTGCTAATCCGCCTACGAGACCGAGTGAATCGCGTCCGACAAGTCATCTCCGCCAACTGGACTCTGCATCACGACAATGCGCTTACTCACATGAATGGAAAATCAGCTGAAGGAACAGCGGTTTGACTCAATCCAGGACGTTGAAGCAGCATCGACGAGGGCTCTCAACAGTGTCCCCGAAACTGACTTCCAGATGGCGTATGGAAAATGGCAGCAGCGTAATTTTTGGCGTGTAGCTGCCTAAGGGTGCTATTTCGAAGAGGATTAAGAAATTGTAAAGATATCTTCAATAATTTTTTTTAAAAAATGAGTCCTACTACTTTTGGTATATACCATGTATTACAATTCGTATTTCTGTAGGTTTTTTTTTAAACAATTTTTCTGTAATTCCAGAGGAATTATTGTCTTTTACAATGTTACAAAAAGTGTCGATCGTAATACAAGTATGTATTCTTGAAATTCTGTCAGTTTCCAGTATCTGTAACATGTTATACGCAATTACATTTAACACATGGAAAGAATAATAAACAATATTTGGATACCAGCTCATAACCACCAACTTAATTGACCCACGACTATAAATTCAGAGTAAGATTTTCAAACATAATGGTTTGCAGTTTAGTATTTATCTGTCATGAAGTACTATATTGCATATTTTTCTCTAACTAGGGATGGTATCAACTACGTACATCAAAAATTCTTACGGTACCATTTTTCTGAAAACTTACGAAAATCAGAATCACAATTCACGAGCTTCTTTCTTCACAGTGACGAAATGATTGGCATTGTGTCTCGTCACCATCGCCTACCTGAAAATATAATAACTCAGTGATAACATCAGAACAAAGTATACAAATAAATGCAGTTAATTTCAATAAGATAATTCTTTTCACAGTCATCAATCCAAAAATTAAAATCAAAAACAATATCTATTTTTGCAGTTGACTTTCCGTAGAGAAACAGCAGGCTATGATAACTCCGAACTGCAATACCAGTAACATGTTAGGATTGTCACGAAACATCATGACTTCATTACTTTCTTTTTGGGTGCAAATTACTTGATGACCATTCCACTGCTATCCCCGTTTCATTCGTAAACATTCAGAAAATAGTTTAATACGAACCCTTCGAGATATGATAGGACGTATTTCAGTACTCGGTAGCTAAATATTGTTTTTAAAAGGCAGTGGGTCTTTTTGGCGTTGCAGCCAGCTACGTTATGTATATGCGTCTCCTTCTTGTGTTAAGGTAGCTAATAGTATGAACGACACAAGACGAACCCCAAAATAAACTGAAATCACCGTTGCTCTTGGCTTGACTCCAACCGGCTACAAACATTACTTGAGATCAGCGCTAGTAGCTATGTAATCCCTACCTAAAGTGTTGTGGGCCTAAATTTTTTTCTCAGAACAGCAGTTCCTATGACGAACATGTTATGTTAATATATACGTGTCAGCTTCTAATCTAAAGATTATACAATAAAATGGTTTCCAACACGGAAACATTAAAATAAAACAGTCATCAGAAACTAAAGTTTTGCGGAATGTAAACGGATGTTTATTTTTATATAGAATTGAGACTGACAGCCTACAAAGGTAAATCAGGACTGACACTGATATGCCAAAAAAGGTACCAAACAACACAAAATGATTAATTAAAAACAGTAATTACCTATCAGTTATTTCGTACAGTAAGCTGTTTGTTGTCGCATATTAAATCACACATCTATTAAAATTTACCCTGTAATCTGTACTCCGATATATCTGTATTCATTTTAGAAAATAAAAAACTAAAAAAAGCTATGCTTTTGTCATGATAATCTCGAAAGTAATTCGTTCGTTTGTACTTGAGATTATTTTCATGCAATAATGTTTCTATATACGAGGAATTTAAAGATAAAATTTGTAGAGGGCAAATGTAGGTAGATGCAGGATAGGGGGAAGATGGGTGTGTAGGGTAATTGCCACCGGAGCCTGTGCTCCATTGCAATTAAATTAAATTAAATTAAAGTTATGAGATTGGTAACACTGCAAGCGATCTGGCAACGCTGTGTATACCGGTCTGTGCTAAATCGGTTTTTTCATCCCTTCCACATGCTCAGTCCGAATATCAACTCCGTTCAGCCAGCACATTATTTTGACTGTGCCGTCAGTAAAGTTGTGTTTTTGTTGTGTGTTACGAAAATTGAGCATCGGAATTTAGAATAACGTTGTGCAATTAAGTTTTCTGTTAAACTTGGCGAATCCGCAAGTGTGACCTTTGAAAAGTTGAAACAGGCCTATGGGGAACATTGCTTACTAAGAGCCCAAGTTATAGCTGGCACAAATCATTTATGGAAGCCGAGAACGCGTTGCAGATCAACCTCGCTCAGGGAGACCTTCAACTTCAACAAATGACGAAAACGTTGAGCGTGTGAGAGCTCTTGTGAGATCAGACCGTTGTTTAACAATAAGAATGAGGAGTGAACAGTTAAATTTAAACACTTTCACCGTGCATCAAATTTTGACAAACGATTTTGACATGCGAAAGATTTGTACGAAAATGGTGCCAATGCCCGTGTCACACGGCTTTTTCCGTCAGTGAATTTTTTACCTCAAAACGCATTCCTGTTGTTTCTCAATCCCCCTATTCACCTGATTTAAGTCCTTGTGACTTTTTCCTTTTCCCGAAATTAAAACATGTTTTAAAAGGGCACCATTTTGGAACTCTGGAGAAAATTCAAAAGGCTTTTATTTTTATTTTTAACTGCTTAACGTCTCTTAACAGCGAGGTCTTAGAGACGGGAAAGGATGGGAGGCAAGAAATGGGAAGGAATTCGGCCATAGCCTTTTTGAAGGAAGCATCCCGACATTTGCCTGGAGTGATTTGTGAAACCATGGAAAACCCAAATCTGGATGCCCGGACGGGGATTCGAACCGCCGTCCTCCCGAATGCGAGGCCAGAGCGCTAACCGTTACACCACGCTCGGTTCAAATGACTGTGACCGACCAGTTAACAGCCCTACCAGTTGAAGCCATCCAGTGCTGCTACCAAGAGTGGTAACAATAACTCAGATGCCCAACGGAACTACTTTGAAAGAGATAATATTGTTGTTTGAAAAATTAAAAACCTAGGTAAGTAAAAAAATCAGTCTCGATACTTTTTTCACATAACTTGTATACTTTCTTTTAATCACCTACGCTGATAATGACATCATTATATGGAAGGTTGTATACTGCTACGCAACTCACATGTGTTTTTCTGCATAAAAAGCTGACCAAACAATCTGCAAATACATTAGAGTTAGTATACCGCAGTGGCACAAGCGATTTCAGTATTAACAATCTTTATAATGGCAAAGCAGTCCAACTCAGAGTGTACTTTACTCTTAGGACTTAAAAATTTGAGTACAAATATGTGTTTAGCCAGCTGATAAGAAGTGTAATTTTCTCTGTGCACCAAAACGATAAATTTTAATTTATTCCATATTTACGACCTGTCAAGGTCACTAGATAAGTTAGAACAAGGATCGGGAAGAAATTCGTTCAATGCCTTTCGAAGGATCTATCTAGGCAGTCAGCTAGACTGATTTTGGTAAAGCACGGGAAACCGAAATCTGTTTGGTAGGATCAGAAGTCGAACCGGTATCTTCGCTTATAACTTTAGTTCAGAAGTGTAGCTTTATCGAGGTGGAACAATGTTGTGAAGCACACGATATATGTGGTTTAATTGCCGCCTTCAGATTAAAGTCAGCAAGAATCGCCAAAATTACTGAGTTAAAATTTCTTGAAGAAAATTCACTTTTTTCATATGTTAGAAAGATTTACGTAAATAATTATATTTAAATAGAACGGAAATAAAACATTCTTGAAAAGATATCTAGACGCCTACATATAAGTGGTTTTGAGAAGATGTATGTTAATACCTTCCCGTTCCTTTCTCACCTATAATGGCCTCGAATTCAACGAGGAGTAAAGAAATAAGCCTGATTTCAAGGATCTTAACAAATTTACTATAAATGTATTTTTCTTCATTGACAGAGACATTACATACAGATACATAGGTCAAAGAAGTAGCTCAATGAAGAGAAAAGGTGTATACACTCATAAAATGAAATTAATTATTTTTAAATGAGTGTATGATCCATTGGATTTTCAGAATTTAATTTATTCTAAGTATTACTTCGTGGAGTGAATAGAAGAATCAAAGTTGGGTTGAGCTTAGAATGACTTGTACTGTAGCTTGGTATGGTATTTGTGGATGTTCAATGGGTTCGCAAATTACTGATATATTGAAATTTTCCTGAAGTAAGATTACAAACTATTTTGAATTTTTACTAACAAAATTTTCGTTGAAATATTCTAATAACCCCCTTTTTTAATACAATTTTGGTGCAAATTAAATAGGAATCAAGTAAATAGGCTACTGATAGTGAGCACCATATCTAACCGACAGTTATGAACATCATACCGCTTATCGATAATTTCTACAGAGGAAAATTGTGAATGCGCTCGTGATTGCATGAAATCTGTGAGCACCGAAGAATCTAAACTAATAACGTAAACCAAATGTTCCATAGAAACGATCTGGCAGTAGTGGAATTATAAATAATCGAAGAAAAATCAATCGTCAATCAGAATTTTTGGAAGCTTATCACAACTTTAAAAGACCTGCGCCATCTAGTGAGCAAAATCCGCAAACAGAGGCATTTTCGTTGACAGTATAAAAACGACCATCGTTAATATCACGAGGACATTTTATAAACGACATTCTGCAGCACACAATTCCCCAACCGATGAAATATTGACAGATAACAAACCCAGTTGGCGAATGTCAATTTGCGTGTATAGAGTGTCTACGTTTCACTTGTCAGTGTTGTTATGTAACGTCACAAATAACCTTCTGACATTTAACGCTTGTATTTAAGGATAAAACTGAAGTCGAAAATCCTTTTCTCAGGCTATTCTAGCAGAATATCATAGTATCTGATCGGTATATGATATGATTCGTTCCATGATTGGAATGTAAACAACAACTTTTGCTATTATCCACAATACTCACAATCCACATAAACTGAAAGTTTCTTTTTGAAGAATTAATAAAGAGCAAATAATTGTTCATTAGAGCCTATCTTCATTCCTTAATTTGTTTTGCTGTCTTCAATCTCGTCATTCTACTGTTCTCTTGTCCACGTTCCACTTGGCATTTTCCTCATAAAAAAGATGTATAACCACACAACATTCGCTAAAAGTACAGAAGAAATATTTATAATTCTTATCTACTGCACTTACACTTCAAGTAAAGCTTCCTTCAGACAGAAATATTGTTTTTGAACGAAAGTTCAAGTTCTCGCACATTGTTGAGAAGAGAATTGCATTTTCAGACCGTATGAAAACCTTAGTTACTGGAGTAATATCACTTTGCGATTCTACTGACGCATCGTGTGTTTCTGACTACTAGGATAATGATACTACACAGACGGAAAAAAAAATCCCAACACCAAGAAAAAATTATTGTAGAGTAATGAAATTTGGACAATGCATTTGTCAAGTTAACATGTTTAATTGATTAAATTTTCAAGATCACAGGTTAATTTAAGCTCAAGAAAATGCATTTCAAATGTGAAATACTGTTAAATTAATAGCCGGTGTAACCTCCAGAATTTTGAATGCAAGCCTGCAAACGTGAATGCATTGTGTCATACAGGTTTCGAATGTCACTTTGTGGTATGGAGTTCCATGCTTGTTGTACTTGTGCTGTCAATACTGGGACGGTCAGTGCTGGCTGTGGATGATGCTGGAGTTGTCGTCCAATGATATCCCATACGTGTTCAATTGGAGACAGATCTGGTGATCTCGCAGGCCAAGGTAACATGTCGACACTCTGTAGAGCACGTTGCGAGACAACAGCGGTATGAGGGCGAGCGTTATCCTGTTGAAAAACTCCCCCTTGAATGCTGTTCATGAATGGCAGCACTACAGGTTGAATTACCAGACTGACGTACAAATTTGCAGTCAGTGTGTTTGGTATAACCACAAGAGTGCTCCTGCTGTCATAGGAAATTGCTCCCCAGACCATGACTCCAGGTGTAGGTCCAGTGTGTCTAGGCCGCAGACAGTTTGGTTGCAGGCGTTCCCCTGGCCTCCTTCTGACCAACACTGGAGATCTGTTGTGTTTTCTGATGAAAGCAGGTTCTGCCTTGGTGCCAGTGATGGCCGAGTGTTGGTCAGAAGGAGGCCAGGGGAACGCCTGCAACCAAACTGTCTGCGGCCTAGACACACTGGACCTACACCTGGAGTCATGGTCTGGGGAGCAATTTCCTATGACAGCAGGAGCACTCTTGTGGTTATACCAAACACACTGACTGCAAATTTGTACGTCAGTCTGGTAATTCAACCTGTAGTGCTGCCATTCATGAACAGCATTCAAGGGGGAGTTTTTCAACAGGATAACGCTCGCCCTCATACCGCTGTTGTCTCGCAACGTGCTCTACAGAGTGTCGACATGTTACCTTGGCCTGCGAGATCACCAGATCTGTCTCCAATTGAACACGTATGGGATATCATTGGACGACAACTCCAGCATCATCCACAGCCAGCACTGACCGTCCCAGTATTGACAGCACAAGTACAACAAGCATGGAACTCCATACCACAAAGTGACATTCGAAACCTGTATGACACAATGCATTCACGTTTGCAGGCTTGCATTCAAAATTCTGGAGGTTACACCGGCTATTAATTTAACAGTATTTCACATTTGAAATGCATTTTCTTGAGCTTAAATTAACCTGTGATCTTGAAAATTTAATCAATTAAACATGTTAACTTGACAAATGCATTGTCCAAATTTCATTACTCTACAATAATTTTTTCTTGGTGTTGGGATTTTTTTTTCCGTCTGTGTATATCATGACCATTTAATTACAGTTGTCGATTTGTTCTACATATCTTATACATTGATCTGTGGGCGCTGGACTCAAGCATACATTTTATTTTATCTCAACTAAGGGCAGTATTTTTCATGATTAAATAGATCAGTTATTTCTGACTTTCTTGTAAAATTTTTATCTTTTAATCTTCCCGAATATATAATAGTTTCGCTTTAAATATAATGAAAAAAAATTATGATCAACTTCCACCTATTTTTTTTAAATTCGTGATGTTACACGTGATGCGATTATTTAATTAACGCGATAGCTGATACCATATTTGTGGTTGCGCATTGAGTTGCTTGATGTGTTCCTTTCCAACCTTCTCTTTTCTCGCAGACATTACGTAAACGTTATTATTGAAATAACAGCTGAGTTATCGAGCTTTATGCCCTGCTATGTAATTATTATTACTTCCCTGATGGTATCCACTATAAGAGTGATTATTTGAAGATTTTCTTGTAAACATGAGGATTAATTTCAGAAGGTAGCAGTGAAACATAAATTAGAATTTGTAAATATACATAAACATATATATATATATATTAGGGCTGTTGATATTTTAAAAAGTATCGGATTTTCGATATTTTTAAAAAGTATCAATATCGGCTGTCGATATATCGGAAAAAAGTATCGATGTATCGATATATCGATACTTTTATAAATATAATTTCATAAAATCAAATCTTGCAAAAATAAGGCTGTTCACTGATAAATAGACGTAGGATTTTGTTCTTAATCAGGTTTTCACTTTCTAATGGTTTCTTTTGGTGATGATGATTGTTGATTTTTTTTTTAAATTTGACCATTATTCGTCTCATAAGTTTTATAAAAATTAATAAAAGTTATAAAACTCGCAAGAGGTTCGAGGCAAATCTTATTTTTTGTATTTTTAAGATTGATAAGTAATACAGTTGAGACATTTATTTAGGTAGAAGTTTAGCTTTCAAGTCCAAATTACGTAACTTTTTTCATATTTTTTGGTGGTATTTCATTTAGATTTGTATGTTGATAGCTTATTCTGAGTTTTTCTCTTGCTCTCAAATTAGCAACTATTTGTTATTTACACTTCCCACTAACTCCCACTTCCTGCTAACTCTCGAATTTCCAGTTGGACTACCCTGCACATTCCAAACAATGGGCTCACGTTCGATTCGTGCTGGGCGAACGATGCCTTGCCTACTCTGTTGTCATCATCTGAGTAGACTTGGTACCTATAACTTTTAAATTAATTATAGCAACGTAGTAAGATTTACTTGCTGATCTCTGTGCGTAACAGAAATTTGAAGGACATAGTGTCATTCTGAGCCAACGAAAAATGATAACTGATTTTTAAAAATATCGAAGCCGATATCAAGATTTCAGTATCGAAATATCGATATATCGTCCTAAAAAATATCACTCATAAATATCGATATTTTCAAAAAATAATATCGATATTTCGATATATCGATATATTATCAACAGTCCTAATATATATATCGAAAAATTAACGGCATTATAAAAGAATGAACTAGGGATGGCGATTCTTTACGATAAAGATCGATTCATGAATCGATTCGAATCGAAATTTGATAAATCGATTCACAAAAAAATCGATGTCTAAAATATCGATTTTCCAATAATCGATCTTTTTAGATTTGGTTTTCGTGTTCCTATTTTCAATATAATTCCAATCATGGAAAACAAAAAGGACACCATAATAATCGATCTTTTATCATTTTTAAACTAATTAAAGTTTTTACAACTAAGTATCAGGTATATAATAAGACATTTATTTCACAAATTTGTTGGTTACATAAAATAGTATTGAAATGATATAGTTTACACATCCCAGTACTTAATGTCCAAGCATTTCAGGAACAACAGTCTGTCCAGTCTACTAGGATCCAAGCGGTTCCGCTCATCACTTGCGATGTTGCTGACAATAAAAAAAGGCGCTTGCAAGGTACTGATGATCCCACTATATAGATATACTTCTTGGATGTTGAGTAAACGTGATGATAAATTGATTTTTTTTTTTTTTTTTTGTTCTTGCCAGTAAATTATAGGATCATACTTCAGGTGCATAACTGCTTGAAATAAATAGTGTTTCAATTCTTCGTTTAAGCCCTGATTCTCATGTGCAAGCATATTACATGTAGAAATTGCTATGTCACATTCGATTTCCACGGGTGAAATATCGATTCGCTACATCGATTCAGTTCTATAAATAGATTTAAAAATCGATTTTTTGGGTCCTAAAGAACGATTCTTCGATTAATCGATCTCAGATCGCCATCCCTAGAATGAAAATTGGTTCCAGTGATCCTTACTTCGTAATAGTTTAATGTTACTGCATTTCGTGTTCAATTTTTAGTGTATGAAAATAGTCGGAAATATTAATAGCACTTCCGATTCTTTGCAAAGGCTGGTCGCGCTGATTAAAAGCTGATTTTTTAATTGCTTTAGAAATCCAGGAGTGAAGATTTTTATAGCACAATCAAATTCTTCTAAACAAAAAGCTAAAAATTGTATGCTGGTGGGATGTTTTCTTTAAAAAAAATTTTAAAAATCATTTGTAATTCTTAGCCATACAGCCTGCTTCCAGCTTATTAGTTTCCTTTTAAATTTCTATTATTATTATTATTATATGAATCCTTATTTTGAATTGCCATGTTGCTTTCATAGTTTAGTACAACACAAGACTAACACACCGCAAAAACCACTCATACCCAAGACTTGAATGGACGATCCTCAGCACGTGAAGCAGGATCGGCTGCAGCCGTGTTGGAATATCTGAGAAACGTACGTCGAGGGTGTTGTCGGTAATTGAACAGGTTAACAGTTTGCCGGAATCAAATTCCGGAAATTGGGCTACATACACACATATTCTTTTATGGGACCACCAACGTCGGAGTTGCCACAAAGATCGAATGAAGCAAGTAGGAAATGTAGAATCATAGATTAATTCTATAGGCCTACATATATTTTTATCTTCTCGGCTGAATTAATATGCTGCAGTTAGCGAATAAAATTCCTTCAGAATTGAATCCATAACAGGGATGTTGAAATGACCTCAGAAATAAAGAGATCGAGGGTGGTTGATGAGGGGTAACGATGTGACTTCACATTGAGGAGGGCACGGGTTCGAATCTCCGTCTGCCCATCTATAGATTTGGATTTTCCAAGGTTTCCGCAAATCACTCCTGGTGACGGTGCCTTCAAAAAAGGCCACAGCAGAATTCATTCCCGTTCCGTGCCCCCAACGCTTTTCCACCTTTAATGACCTCAGCGATGATAATGCGTGAAGTAAAAAAAAAAAAAAGAAGAAGAAAAAGAAGAGCTGCTGTGAAAACACAACGAATTTTTTTAACTAGTGTTGTTGAAACATTTGTTAGCGTGCATTTCAAGTTAAACCAAAAGAGAACACAACAACATACAGTGGCGAAAATGAAACAAAGAACATCCTTCTGTGTAAAAAGTTGCGTAACTTATGTTTTACGCTTACTGAGACTTAAGAACAAATTATGTTTTTATAAGCTACTGTCTGTCGTTCAATGATTAGTTACAGCCTTTTAAAAAATAAATTCTTATCTTTGTGTTCGTAGGTTCTATTCGTTGCTCGGGCTGCTGATCTTGGATCTGCGCCTTTGGAATATCGTCACCACCAATATGAGCAGGTGCGAGCGGCCACGTACAGGATGTGTCTATTTACTTGTCGCTGGACGCCAGAACGGTAACCCACTCTGCCTTTGTGACTCGCCTGCTTTGATTAACCTTGCTCTTTGCTGCACCAATTACACGGAACACCGGTTCTAGTAATGAAGCCTCCACCCTCTACAAGATACCGAGGTGGTTGTAAGACCGGCCACGAGGAAGAATATATGTGTTAAGTATTTTACATTGAGATTCCTCATTTTGATACCACAGACAGACAGGAATGAGAGCAGATTAAAAACAGGTAGACACTGTCTCGGGATGTAAGTGGTAAACAATTTCCGGTGAATCAGTTTAGATAAAAAAGTCCACTTATTTATTATTATTTTTTTTTATTTTAATTTCAGTGACCATTCTGTATGCTCGAAGATATTTTGGTAGTCTGTTTGCTCAAATGTAACAGAAAACAGATTCTTTCTTCTATGTCCATCAGAACTCCTTCCAATGCATCGTCATACCCTGTGAGGAAAGCGCCAAATATGAAACTTATGGTGTTGACTCGGTTTCGGACGTCTGGGTGCGTCTGACCATCCGAAAAGATTAGGGTTCCCAGGTATTTGAATTCAGATGACTTACAGAGCTCAACGCTGTCGAGGTAAACAAACCCATCACTCTGAACTCCACACTCCATGTACTGGGTCTTCTGTACATTAAGACGCATACCGTGTTTGTCAAGGGAAGTTTCCCGTCGTTGGATTTGTTGTTCCAATTTCTGACGAGACTTGCAGGCGACCATGATATTATCAGCACTGTCCTAAATGAGTACTTTCCTGTTACAACCGACCGATATACTTGAGAGTGACCCCCACTGTTAATTTTAAATTACGTTAAAAAAATCACCAAAATACTGATTTACAGACATACCTATTTCCACCATCTTCACATACATTTACAAACGTCTATACTGTGCTTTCTTAATTTTTAATAGGAAAAACACAAGATACCATAATGTTTCTTACTATTGACGAACTGAAGGCAGTAAAAAGAGTTTCTAATGATGGCATTTAACCGTTACTGTGAAATGCAATCAACTACGACTCAACGTCTTCAAACTGTCCGACTGGGTGCATTTTTTTTTTTTTTTAACTGCTTAACGTCTCTTAACAGCGAGGCCTTTAGAGACGGGAAAGGACGGGGACAAGGAATGGGAAGGAATTCAGCCATGGCCTTTTGGAGGAAGTATCCCGGCATTTTCCTGGAGTGATTTGGGAAACCATGGAAAACCCAAATCTGGATGCCCGGACGGGGATTCGAACCGCCGTCCACCCGAATGGGAGGCCAGAGCGCTAACCGCGGAGTGCAAGTGTGTCTGAACACACAGTGCACCGAACACTCCTAGCGGTGGGCCTCCGACGACCCATGCATGTGCCAATGTTAACACCACGACAGCGGCAGAAACGACTGAAATGGGTACGAGACCATCGTCACTGGACGTTGGCGCAGTGGCAGAGCGTTGCATGATCTGATAAATTCTGGCGAATTGCAATTGAAGTGCTCGCCTGATCTGGGAAGTGATTGAAACTGGCGTCTGAGCTCATCGTTCCTTTCCCCGGAATTTATGGGAATTAGGTGACTTGTTTGTGCAGATGTGGTGCCAACTCCCTCCAGCGATCTACAAAGGCCTCATTGCTTCCATGACCAGATGCGTCGCTGTTGTTATCCGTGCCACGTATTAGGTAGGTGGTCACAAAGTTCTAGCTGATCAATGTAAGTAATAGCATCAATATTCCGCATTAAATAAAGACAGAGAATTTTACTGACGGATTCCAAACCCTCAAACTCTTGTATTTGATATTTACTAATTTGGTCGCATACCATCCAACCATGATCAAACAAGTGTGTGACCAAGGAATATTTTTAGCGAGGTTCCCTCACTTTTTTGGTATGTTTCATAATTTCCTTCCCACAAAATATTATGTTTGTCCAATTCAGCTTGTCACCAAATAACATGACATGAAAGCTACTTTTCACGTTTCCTCCTCGAAATTCTCCTTTCACAGTACGATCGCACAAAAGTTTCTTTTCTATCTGCGTGCATAATAAACTGACTCGTTTTGGTTCTTATATTAATTCAAAGTTTACCTATCGATCAGCCTTTTCTGTATAACTCTTTGTAGCAACTCACTCTCCTGTGTCATTACAATCACATTATGAAACCCAACAACAGATTAATTCGTTAGTACAATGAGTAACAACAATCTCAAAACACTACTGTGATAATTCCTAACATCATTTTCATCTCTTTTGACACCACGTTTCCAGCCTTAGATCCTTGCTTCCTGCCTATTAATAATTCCTTCAGTTTGGTTTTAACCGCATCCATTACTATTCTGTGATCACTTTGTCTAATACATTGAAGAGCTCCAGTTTTAAAATGTCAGCTTGACTCGTTTCGAAAATTTAATCTAAAACAGAGTCCA